>RJWJ010001540.1:0-127847 GCA_004363605.1 Indri indri | reverse complement strand
TACAGGCATGCGCCACCATGCCCGGCTAATTTTTTCTATATATATTTTTAGCTGTCCAATTAATTTCTTTCTATTTTTGGTAGAGACGGGGTCTCGCTCTTGCTCAGGCTGGTCTCGAACTCCTGAGCTCAGAACAATCCGCCCGCCTCGGCCTCCCAGAGTGCTAGGATTACAGGCGTGAGCCACCGCGCCCGGCCACTCTTGGATCTTGAGGGAGCAGGGTCGTCCCTAATATCTGCCATTTAACAAATGCAAAAACAGAGACGTGGCAGGAAGCAGAAACCAGGGTCTCTGGGTGTTCCACCTCCACCATCTCCTGGTCTGAAGATGGGTACTGTCCTTGGCACTCACAGAGGGCACTGTCAGCCTTTGCTAAACCTTGCTGGGCCAGCCCATGACAGGCATGTCGCCCTCTCTGAGCACCCAACACCGGACAGCCAGAGAGCTACGTGAGTAGAGGACACCTGGGAGAGCCAGAGAAACCCACCATCGATCAGCAAACCTGTATGGGTGCCTTCTCTGTCCCCCGTGCCTCCTCCACACCATGGAGCACCAGGTGGCCATCAGGAAGAAGGTGCGGGCTCCCTGTGACCGATGTGGATTGCCAAGATAAAGGAGATGAAAACATCGAGGTGCCGTATAGTATGCTATTTTTGAGATAATGAAACAAATATTCTGGACAAGTATGTTTGTATACCCATAGAACATCTCTGGAAGGACACAAAAGAAAACAGCAACAGCGTCGCATCTGATGAAGTAAGCAGTGAGGATAGGGTGGAAAGGACACTTCCTTTCCACAGCGTCCTGCTTTGTGCACCTTTGTATGCGTTACCTATGAAAAAACGACAATAAAAAGAAGACTCCCTCCCCTTAAAGAGCTGGAAAGGCAGACACGCAAACAATTCCAATACAATGTGCTCATTGTTATCCCCGAGAGTCTGAGGGTGGGGAGGGAGTGTGGGACAGGAGCCGTCTAAGTGGGGTTGTGCGTGTCGGGGAATTCAGAATTATCATGGTGAATGCTGGAACCTCGCTCAGCTCAGCATCGCTGGGGCACAAAAAGCGCAGTGAGAAGGGACCCGTGACAGAGCTGCAGGAGCAGGCAGAGGCCAGAACGTGAACTGCCTTGTGAGCCAAGCTAAGGAGTTTAGATTTTATCCTAATAGGAAATGGGCAGCTATTAAAAGAATTTTCAGCAGAGACTGAGCTGTTCAGCTTTTGCTGTTCAGAGAGATGGCTCTGGCAGGAACGTGAGGATAGATTAACAGAGGCAAGGATGGGGCCGGGAGAAGCGCTTTGAGGTCAATGCAATAATCTAGGTGAGAGGTGGTGAATGGCTACCCCGAGCACAGGGAGCAGGGATGACAGAGGAGGATTAAATCTGAGACCCGCACCGGGCGGCGGTGTGTATGGAGACCACGCGCAGAGCCTGCTCCGCCATGCTTCGCTTTCTCACGCTGGCATCCTCTGCACATGTGGGGCCCCAGACACCCCAGCAGCTGGCTGGATGGGTCCACAGGGGCCTGTCCCCGTCTGCCTGCTTGCTCCTTGCCCCAGGCTCCTTGGCAAAGTGGGGCAGGGAAAAAAGAACAGAAACCTCTCCCTCGACATCCAGCTCTTAGGTCTGTCTTATTTATTCCATGCTCTCGCTCAGTTCGGGTCCTCATTATTTCTGATCTGAACAGCTTGCTGCTTCCCTGGCTCGTCTCTCCCAACCCCCGTCTGTAAAGTGTCAATCAAGCCATCAGATGAGCAGCTCAGCCTCATATCCTCAGCGTCTCTGCCCCAGGACACGAGCAGCAGCGATGGCTGACACACACAGGCAGCAAGGTGTAGGGCTGCTGGCTCTCCCTTTAATAGTCTTCCGAGCCGGAATGCGCGTTAAAATGGAATTTGAGTGGGTATCTTCTCTCTGCCTGCCCCTGTCACGACAGCCATGAGGATGGGCAACCCTGAGAGAAGGGGAAGCCTTCAGAAGCAGATTTGCTTTTCATTTCAAGGTTGGGCCATGGCCAGTGTGTGCTTTCGGAGGAGCTGTTTGAAATTCTTAACAAGAAGCGGAATGCTTGAGTCCAGGAATCCAGGGCAGGCTTGTGAAATGGGGATGGGGAAATGCAATTGTCATTTTATCTCTGAAGGGATATTATATTAAACAAAGTGGAAGGGGGAGGGGTACAGAGATGCTTTGCAGCTTCCCTGGAGGATTGAACAATGAGAAATGTCGGGGGCAGCAAGAAGAACTGAGATTAGAACAAAGAATGAACTTCCCCAGGCCCTGGAACCAGTGACCAGGGAGATTTGAAGCCTCTGCTGCCCCAGGGGATTTCTCCTTCTTATACAAATTGTGAATGGATGTGCCATTTTTAAAGAATATGGAAACTAATGAGCATTAAGCTCAATTACCTCACCAAATTCTCTTTAGATCTATAACACACGCAGATAACACAGGGCTGCGATTGGCGTGTCTATCTGTGTTCTTCTCTCCCTCAGTATTATTTCATATACACATTTCCGTGGAGCAGAGTCCCCAAGCTTGTCATTTTGAATAGCTACATAGTATTCCATTGTGTAAACATGCCGGAGTTTATTCAGCTAGTCCTGGTTGTTGGGTTGTTTCCAATTTTTTTTTTTTTTAAATAAGATCTCACTCTGTTGTCTGGGCTAGAGTACAGTGGTGTCGTCATAGCTCACAGCAACCTCAAACTCCTGGGCTGAAATGATCCTCCTGCCTCGGCCTCCTCAGTAGCTGGGACTACAGGTGCATGCCACCACACCTGGCTAATTTTTCTATTTTTTTGTAGAGATGAGGTCTCTCGATGTTGCTCAGGCTGGTCTCGAACTCCTGGCCTCAAGTGATCCTCCTGCCTCGGTCTCCCAAAGTGCTGAGATTACAGATGTGAACCACTGTGTCCAGGCTCCGATTTTTTTATATTATAAAAGCACAGATATAAATGCCTTCATACCGTTTTCTCCCATTGGGGTCTAGTTCTCCAAGCAGAATGTCTAGGTCAGAAGGTTTAAGCCATTTTATCCTGATCATTGTGTGTTGCCTCAGCGAACTCTAGGAGACCCAGACACCCCAAATGGCCACCCTACTCTATCTCCATCCCCACAGCACTGACAACACAAGATTTCGTCATGTTTATTTATTTTTGCTCATTTAATAGCACATAATAGTACCTTACAGTTATCTAATTCCCATTTCTTTCATTGCTAGTGGGACTGGGCACACTTCCATGTGACGATTTATTGTCTGCTTTTCCTTGTGTGTAAACTGTTCATCTCCTCTGACATCTTATCAAGAGAAATCTGGGGGCTGACTTTATGTATTTATATCAAGCCTTTACATACTTAAATAGTACATTTTTCTCGGTTATGCCTGCGATTTTTTACTCTAGGGGAGCTGTCCAATTGTTGAGAGGTGGGTGGCATGGAGTTGAGACGACTTCTAGACTCTAGAGTGATATTTTTTTCAGAAGAAAAAAACAGCCAGTTGGGCGGCACCCCCTCCCTGGGCTCCCGGTTTTCCAAGAACAGAAAGGCTGGGCTGAGAGGACAGCCAGTTGCCAAGGCCACTCTGGGGGATTATTTGTGGAAGGAGAAGCGTTGCTGGGGGCCTCCACAGGCCACCGTGCTGGGGCTGGCATCTCCCCATAGTCATCTGGGCTTCCTGGACCTTTATTTTCTCCTACTCACAGTATGGCCATGAGAGAAACGGCAAATACTGACATCAGAATCATCACTACAAGTCTGACCAATCCTCAGCACAGCACAGTGGTTAAAGCCATGGGCTCTGGTGCGGGCAGACCTGGGTTCACAGCCCAGTGTCTCTGCATGCCAGGTGTGTGGCTTTGGGCAAGATATAACCTCTCTAAGCCTCCGTGTCTTTGGCTGTTAAGTAGTGATTCAGTTATTGCTGTGTAAAAAACCACCCCCAAACCTAGTGGCTGAAAACAACCACCATTTTATTCTATTACACAATTTTATGGGTCAGGAATTCAGATGGGGCTTGACTGGGTGGTTCTTCTGTGCCATGTGGCATTAGTTGGGTCACTCGGTGGTATTTTGCTGGTGGCTAGGCTGGGCTGGAGGATCCAAGATGGCTTCACTTTTTTCCTTTTTTGTTGTTGTCGACACAGAGTCTCGCTCCATCGCCCTGGGTAGAGTGCAGAGGCGTCATCGTAGCTCGCTGCAATCTCCAACTCCTGGACTCAAGAGATCCTCCTGCCTCAGCCTCCCAAAGTGCTAGGATTACGGGAGTGAGCCACTGCACTCAGCCTCCTTTTTCTTAAAAAGGAGCCCCAAACTGTATAAGAATCAGGCCGTGCAGATCCTGGCTCTGTCCCCGGTGCCGGTCACAACACTTACTCAGCACACTGCTTGGCACAGAGGTGCACTCAGCACGGGCGCTGTAGGCGCTAGGCTACTGCCTGGTCCCGCTATGTCTGAGGAGAGGGCTCCTTCTCTCATTCTGTCCTTCCCATTTTGTCAGGATCATTTCTTCTTTTACTTTCTTCAAAATGAAAGTAAAACACGCAGAGAATAATTTCATAATCACAAAACTGCCTTCCCAATGGGCCCTGCCTGTACCCCCTGACATCACCACCCACCAGGGAGGTGGGCCTAACCCTGGGCATCGTGCCAGGTTCTGAGCTTGGCCCCCTAGAATCTCTAAAGGAAATCAGGCTGAAAAGGGGGAGGCAGCATGCCTGGTGCCCAGCTTGGTCTAGGAGCCATTGAAATTCCAGGGCCGAAGTCCTGAGACAAAGATCATAATGAGACAGGAAGGTGGCAAAGGAAGGAGCCCATTTGCATGACAATAATTGAGCCAAGAATAGAAAGCTAGAGGGATGCAAGGGTGAGGCTGGCAGCTGAGCTGGGCTGAACCTCACAAATCAGACTACCCGGCTCTGCTCTGCAGGGGAACGGAGGCTGGGCCCTGTGCCAGGCTCGCGCGGGGAGGGCTGGAGAGGGGAGAAGGGTGTGACCCCGGGGAATTGTGGGAACTCTGGCCAGGCTGGACTTCGCCTTCCTCTTACCTCAGCTGGGAATCACCTTTGCCTGCCGTCTGCTTCGTGGGCTCTGCGACTGTAGGGCCGACCAAGTGGACACCATGGCTACTCCGAAAGATCTCTGCGACGCCATCGTGATTGGGGCAGGCATCCAGGGCTGCTTCGCTGCATACCACCTGGCCAAACACAGGAAGAAGGTCCTCCTGCTGGAGCAGGTACTGTGTCTCTTCTGCACTCCTGGCCTTAAGGACTGTTCCTGTCCTCTGCAGGAGAGGGGTTTCCAGAGCCAGCAGGCTATGGGGCAATGTCAAAGGGCCTGAATCACCCCAAATCCTGTGCAATTTGTAGCTTGGCTTCCTGGCGTCTTTCGTGACAATTCCAAGAGAGTTTCACCATCCCTTAGACCCACGTCGGGTTTCTAGGCACATTTCCTCCTTTCACTGATTGCCCTTGGCCAAGAAGTGCCCCAGGCCCTGTTCTCTTCCTTTTTGCCACCCTGTCTCTTCTGTGCCCACATGGTTAATCCAGACCAGAAAAATAATCAGTTCTGCTCTGGGTAGCCTGAAATAAAGATAATTTTGCCTAGAAGCAAAGGTTGACTTATCAGCCTAAAAGGTAGGATTCTCCCCTGCATATTCCTGGCCTTGCACCCCACAACCCACAGAAACTTCTGTTTTTCCTGCCTCCTCTGGACAATAGCAGCCTCTTTGCTTGATAGACAGGAAGTAAGACTTGGGTCTTGTTTTTCCTTAAAGGAAAAGTGATGCCATGCGGTGCAGTCTGCAGTGACCTCTGCACATGCGGGTGGCCCTGTGTATCTGCAGGGTCCTTCCAAGGCCGGGTCCACCCCTCACTGTTAGGGTTTCTGCTACAGGAGGCCCACCCTTCCCATTTTGCCGACAGCTGTCCAGGCCAGTTATGGTTTACTCTTCTTGGTTACAAGCTAGAGTAGTTAGAAACCTTTTTCATTTCTCTATCAGTTTTATCAAATTCAAGGAATCCCTGGTTCATCTTCTCAGGAGACTCTCCATCTTGTGCTGGTTCCCTTAGCCTGAGTGAGCTGAAGCCACGGAAAATAAAGTCGGCATCGGTTTCCTTGTTCATAAAATGAAGGGACTATACCAGAATGATCTAGAAGATTCTTTTTCTTTTGGAGACAGAGTCTCGCTCTGTTGCCTGGGCTAAAGTGCAATAGTGTCATCATAGCTCACTGCAACCTCAGATTCCTGGGCTCAAATGATCCTCTTACCTCAGCCTCCCGAGTAGCTGGGACCACAGCATGCACCGCCAAGCCTGGCTAATTTTTTAAATATATATTTTGTAGAGACAGGGGTCTCTCTGTGTAGCTCAGGCTGGTCTTGAGCTCCTGGCCTCAAGTGATCCTCCCACCTTGGCCTCCCAAAGTGCTAAGATTACAGGCATGAGCCACTGCACCTGGCCCTCAAATATGTTTTGTGTTTCAATGGAGAGAGAGAGTGCATCCAAAGCAGGGGGCATGGCTTATGCAGAGGCAGAGTGGTGGGAAATGCAAGATAGTCTGGGGTCAGTGAGAAGACTGGTTCTGGGGAGCAGAGCGCCCCGCCACCCCGTCCTGGGAAGTAGGAGGAAGGGCTGGAGACTAGACCAGAGTCTTCTCTATGAATCAAAGTGGGGTGAGATTGCAGCAGAATGGTTACAAATTAGCTAACAAAGGGAGTTCTGGATGTGAATGATGTTAACAAAAAGGAAGCCTAAGTTAGTGCTACTGAAGAAGTTCTATCTTGCTTGCCAAGTCAGTAAATTGGTCATAAAGGGGAATTTGGAAAGACCGTATGGAAATATTTAAAAGACAAGAGGCTGCTGGTTGACAGCACACAATGAGATGACAGTGTAGGGGCAGTGGCTTCCCTTGTCTCTCTTGTTCTCCACTTCCAGTTCTTTCTACCGCACTCCCGAGGAAGCTCCCATGGACAGAGCCGGATAATCCGAAAGGCGTACGTGGAAGACTTTTACACCCAGATGATGGATGAGTGCTATCGGATATGGGCCCAGCTGGAGCAGGAGGCCGGAACACAGCTGCACAGGTGGGCTGGGGGAGGAATCCCTGGAGTCATGGGGTCCCGCACCTGGAGGTACCTCTAGTGTGTCAGGTGGCAGTGCCACGAACACTGGAAACGCAGTGGGAGGGACACAAGGTCTAGGGGAGTGCCGGATGCATGGAAGCTGTCATTCTGCTCGCTGTCGTTATCATCACCGCACAGGTCCAGCTGGCTCCTGCTGGGCTCTGAGTTCCAGGACTGGGTTTGGACCGCATGTGATCAAGGCTAGCCGAGGCTGTACTGGCAAAACTGCTGGAGAGGCACGGAGCTGGGCAGGCTGCGAGGGTCTGCTGGAGGTTGTACCTGTGCCTCTGTAGAGCCCTCTGAGCCTTAGCGCGGGGGTTGAGATCGAGGACGCAGCTGCTTTTTGGATTCTTCACATTCCTACCAGTACCGTAACTGTTCATGCTGGGTCCTCACCCCCATAGTGACCCTATAAGTCCATTTCATTCTCTCCGAATTCCTCCTCCTGTAGGAACAGGCCGGAGTGCTCGCCAGGGAGCGAGCCCGCACCTCTCTCTCTGTTGCCTCCACGGCTCTAACACTTAAGCCCCATCCCTCACTGACCCTTCAGACACTCACGGGAAGGCCAGTGACCTGTGATGCAATAGGAACTTTAACCATCCTGCCTCCCCTCCCACCTCCCCTGCGACTCTTATCTGAACTTCCCACAAACCGTGGCTCTACCCTACAGGGTGGCAGTTATTGTAATGGACAGGAACCAAGAGGTTACTGCTCTGCTGCAGAAACACCATCAACTTAAGAACAAAGTGAAATCCATTATGCAAATACAGCCAGGGCAGCTAATTACAGATTTATTCAGAGCCGGCTAATGCACCCAGCACCCAAATAAAGGAACATGTCTTGCTGGAGGGGTGGCCTGGCAAAGGGACCCTTCTCTGTCAGCTGCCTGTGAATACTGCTGAGTATCTTGTGCTAAAGAATTGCCCCAGGCCTTGGAGGGCACACGGCTTCCCGGCAGACAATGAGGCAACTGAGAGAGGTTAGGAGAGGATCTGGATCTCTCAGAGGGAAGCTGATTCTGGAGTCAGACAGGCTTGGGTTTGACTTTATGCTCTACCCCGATACCAGCTGTGTGATCTTGGAAAAGTTGCTTTACCTCTCTGTGCCTCACTTTTTCTCCCAGGGCTCTGTGAGGATTAAATGAGACTTTTGTAAAATACTTGGTGCATTGCCTAGGAACTGTCAATAAGTGGCAATTCCTTCCATCGGTTCAGGGTCGGCCACAGGCTGGTTCCATTGAGCAATGGAGGGAGAAGGCAGGAGGAGACAGAGCGGCTACAACAACCGCGGACATCGAGGCTGCAGGAGAGAGGGAAAGGGACCCCTGTATAGGGGATTCTCAGAGGCTCACAATCTTCCTCTGTGGCAGGAGGACCGGAATTTGGAAGGGCTTCGGATCCAGTCAGGCTTGGCTCTAAATCTCAGCTCTGATGCACTTGGCTGCGTGGTTTGGAGTGAGCAGTGTCACTTCCGTGAGACTCAGTTTTCTTGCCTGCAAAGTAGGGGTAATAATACCCATTTCATTTGCCCATCGTGAGGATAAGTATGTAATGACCTCAGAACTACGTGGAAAATCATCACTGTCCGCCTCATCACATATTTAGGGCTAACAGTGAGAAACCAGGGGCTGGGTTCTCCAGTGGCTCACGCTTGTAATCCAGCACTTTGGGAGGCCAAGGCAAGAGGATGGCTTGAGGACAGGAGTTTGAAACCAGCCTGGACAACATTGTGAGACCCCGCCTGTACAAAAAACTTAAAAAATTAGCTGGGCATGGTGGTGCACACCTGTAGTCCCAGCTACTCGGGAGGCTGAGGCAGGAGGATCGCTAGAGGCCAGGAGTTTGAGGTTATACAGCAAGCTACGATCATGCCACTGCTCTCCAGCCCAGGTGACAGAGTGACAGCCTGTCTCTAAAAAGAGAAAAAAAGAAACTAGGGGCTATTCTAAGTACTTTGTATGTATAACTCATTTAAGTCTCCCCACAACCTTTTGAGAAGGTTGCTACTGAGTAGTCAGGGTCTTAACTCATTAACATAAATCACAGAATTACTATACTCTTGATCTAGAACAGGAGTTGGCAAACTTTTTCTGTAAGTGGCCATGTAGTAAGTATTTTAAGCTTTGCAGGCCATGAAGTCTCTCTTACAACTATTCGACTCTGCCATTGTAGTGTGAAAGCAAGATGTAAATAAATGAACCTAGATGTATTCCAAAAAAACTTTATTTATGGACAATGAAATTTGGATTTCATATAATTTTCATGTGTCATGAAATATTATTTTTCTTTTGATTTTTAAAAAATCAACCTTTTAAAAATTTAAAAACCGTCTTGGCTCATGAGCCAGAGAGAAACAGGCAGAAGGCCAGATTTAGTCTCTGGGGCATAGTTTGCTGGCCCCTGGTCTAGAAGATACCTGAAACTGGTTCCCTGGTCCATTCCCGTCTCCAGATAAATTCAAGCCTAAGTCCTCCCACGTCAAAAGTTTGCTACTGTTCATTTGAAGACAGGGAAATATCACAGCCCCTCTTAAAAGACCATTCCAATGCCTCACAGCTCCAGTTACGAAAAATGAAAAGTAATATGAACGTGCCTTAAAAACCTTTAAAGTAGCATAGGGTGCTAAGTATTATTATTATTGTCATTATTATTCTATTATTAACAAGTCCTTTCTTATGGCTAAACTGATTTACTCAGGCACATTAATTTATTTGGTTCTTTTACTTTGCGGGGACACAGAATAGATACTTCCCGTTCTCGGAATGGTATCTGAATACAGCTCTACCTTTGTGCTAAAAGCCATTCCGACTCCTTTAGCTTTTATTCCTGATTCTGATTTTTTAAATGATTCATCATCTTTGTGGTCCTTACGTCTCTCCAGTTTCTTCTAGAAGAACCAGCACCATCCCATAACTGATAAATATGAACATATTTAATGCTATTTGATGATGATCAGAGAAAAACACATTAGGAGTAGGTAGTTACGGTGGTTGTCCAGTGCTTTTTATCTGGCTGCTTCCCATGACAGTGGCATACTAACCACGGGTGGGTTCAGGATATTTGCATATATTCTGGCAACAGACAAAGCCACATGTGTCAGATCCCAAGGTCTGAATCTTTCGTGATGTGTACAGCCGGGATGCTGACACCAACGGCAAAGCCCAGCTCTGCGGACCATTTCTTTCCTGCCCCGCCTTCTCCCTTTGAGTCCCACTATCCAGCTCCTGACCCGGGCTGCCCCTGCTTAGCTGACAATATCAGACAAGATCACAGCCGTAGGCAGTACAGCTGCCGGCAGAACCTGGTGGCCCCTTCCGCAGCTGCTGCTTCTTGTGTCTGCGAAGTGTCTGGCTTGTCAGCCACGTCCCCTCCCTGGAGCAGTCTCTGTTAACCAATTCCACCTCGGCCCACTGAGCGGAAGATGAAAGGCAAAGAGCTCCTCCAAAACCAACAAAGACAGCGGCCATTACCAAGTCCCCATGCGAGCCCCTTCCTCAATGTGACTCCAAGAGCTGGCTTGCCTGGCACTTTGAACCCAGACAGGGGAAAGCTGGAGCTTTGGCTGGGAGAGGTTTTCAGAATAGATGCAGGGGGAGCTGTCTCCCCCTCCTGTTCCGCCCGCCCCCCATCCTGCACCCTGTCCTGCTGCAGTAACTGGTGGACATCCCTGATCGCCAACTCCCTACATCACACCTGAGGCATTGGTCGGGCCACAGGGGAGTCAACGAGGGCCTTGGGAGAAATCTTCAATCACCTCTTCCTAGTGCTGGATCAAACTAGGGCTGGGAGGAAGGCACAGTTCATACCAGTTGCTCTGGACTCGGCAGATGGGCATCCTGGGTGTTAGGAGAGCTGCACTCTTTTCTAGGGTTCACTGCGACCCCGGTGCTGGCTTCCGACCCTCCTTTCTAGCTAGTCCTGACCAGTCCTTGCCTGCTCATTCCTCCCCATTCAGGTGCCCTTGTCTCTTCTCACCCTTCTCCTTCCTAAACTTCGTAGCCCAGGTCTGAGCAGAAAAAGAGGAAGGAGAGGCCCAGAGCACAGAGATGAGAAATTGATGCAGAATGAGCAGTCTATTTATTGGTATCTAGAAAAAGCCATTAAGAAAATAAGCACTTAAATGATTTTCAATCCGCCCATGGAAGTCATCTATCTTCATCCTGGGGGGAAAAGACCCGGTCTCCAATCCCGGTTTTGATTGACTGATTTCCAATTCTCTAAGCATCTCCCATAGGAGCCTCTCACCTATCTCCCATAATGACAGGCCTTTGCATTTCTAGGCAGTGTTTTACATTTATTTCCGATTTACTCATAATGGTCAAAAATGTCTCTCCAATCCAAGGCATTTCTCCAGCAGTGCACGGTTTCCCTCAGGCCAAATAGCTCAGCTGCGATCCACGGAAAATGAGAATTTCCCAAACACATCTTCGGACCAGGGGAGGGTCCAGCATCACAAATTCAGATGGAAAATTTCCCACTGTTAGATCGATATCTGGGCTAAGAAATAAATGCCACAGGGGCAGAGAGCTGGAGCAAAATGATTACAATCGGCACAATTACATTCACCGGCGGAATCAGCTCGCTGATTACTCCCAGGGATGGGGAGCTCCCGCTTCATCCACCGCAGGACGGCTTAGGAATTAGAACATCACTCAGCGTTTCACAATTCGACAGATTTGCCCGTTGTCTTGGCATGAGTTCATTTTTCCCATACAGCACCTTCCTGTTAAGAAGAGTTCTTAATTCAAGGAAGGGAGGAAGGAAGGAAGGAAGGAAGGAAGGAAGGAAGGAAGGAAGGAAGGAAGGAAGGAAGGAAGGAAGGAAAGAAAAAGAAAGGAAGAAAGAGAGGAAGGAAGGAGGGGAGGAGAGAAGGAAGGGTGGAAAAAGGAAAGTAAATCTCAGAGTATATGAGAGGCCGAAGCTGGTGTGTGGCAGGCAGAGGTTGGAATATGCTGCTCTGGAATTTCCAGGCCAAGGATTTGACATTACATCTGCTGAGATGAGGTATGAGCCACGTCTTTCCCGGAATCCTACCCAGCCAGGACCCCATCTGGTAAAAAGGGCTCAAGAACAGATACCTGGATGATTTTATAATTATCTTGTCGACTAAGAAGTTTGCCAGGCAAGTTTTCATTACCCGAGAACCAATCCGAAGTCCTTTTGGGGGCCGGAGAAAAAAGCCTATCTCCTCCTGGCGAGTGGGGATTTCGACAGCGTCCTTCCTCTGCTGAGCTTTGAAGAGGCAGCACTCTCGCGGCTGTCTCGCCAGTGGTGAATGCTGGGGAGGCGGGGGCCGTGGCGAATGGATTGGGCACGCTGCGCGGCTCTGTGTACTGACACCCGCCCCAGGGCCCACTGCGTCCCTACCCCCTCCCAATCTTCTCTTTAATCCCCCCAACCAGATAATGTGGGATTTGGAAGCATGTAATATCCATGAGACTCCATTATAGGCTATTACGAGCTTTATACGCGGTACCTGGGGGACGTACCAGGCTGCTGCTGGTCAGTGCGGCTGCTGGGACGCACGAGGACCACAGGAATGGTCCCAAGGGCCAGAGTGACCCTTCTAGTGTTTAGATCTACTCCCCCCAGAAGGGAGCTCTGGTCTCTTGTGACAAAGATGCAGGGAGCATGAAAGAGAAACTGCCTTTGCTCCCTTAGGGACTAAGAGACATAGTGGGAGGTACAGGGAGAAACAAAATCACAGAGTCACTGAATTTGTTGCTGGAGCCCTAAGAGACCATCCACTAGTGCTTCTGCATGAGGGTGCCATTGGCATTTGGGGTGGAATCTTCTCGAGCATTGGGGGTTCAGCATCCCTGACTGCTGACCACTAAATGTGAGTGGCATCCCCAGACACGGTGACAACAAAAATAGCCCATGCCATTTCCATTCGTCCCTGGGTGGGTCAGGGGGTACCACCCTGGTGTGGAACCATCAACAGTCCAACAGGCACATGTCATGGCAGAGGAGTCTGGGCCCCGAGAGGTGAGTAACCAGGTCAAGGTCACACCAAGGTGATGCCAGGACTAGAAGCAGAGCCAGATCTCCCAATCTAGGACCCTTTCCACAAAATGGGCAGCCTCTGAGAAGGAACTGAGAGACAGAGGCAGACGCGCGGGAGGGGACGAAACATTGTGCGACAAGAGGAGGGAAAGGGGAGAGGAACGGGGCAGAGGGTGGTGTGGGGAGGATGGGAACACGATTCGAAATAGCGAGTGGGCTCAGGGGACAGGAGGAGGGGATGAAATCTTATCAAAGCGACTTTCAAGGTGTGGAAGCAAGCACAGGCTGGATGCTGAGGAAGGAGGATAGGGGACAAACCAACCAACAGTGACAGCCGGGGAATTCAGCTCGAGAGTCCCAGGGCTCTTATGACCGGGTCTAGATGACGCCTCCTGTCCTCTGACCATGAGGCCATGACTCCCCCGATGCCCAGGACCTGGATCCTTGCTGAAGAAGGAGAGCGAATGGCCCAGGGCTTTGACACGTACTTCACCTACGTGGCTTTTTTTTTTTTTTTTTTTTTTTACAGGCAGACTGGACTACTGTTACTGGGGATGAAGGAGAATCCAGAATTAAAGGCAATCCAGGCCACTCTGTCTAGGCAGAGGGTAGAACACCAGTATCTCTCATGTGAGGAAATGAAGCAACATTTTCCAAATGTTCCGTTGTCCAGCGGAGAAGTGGGGATCCTGGACAGGTCTGGAGGAGTTCTCTATGCAGACAAGGCCCTCAGAGCCCTCCAGGTGACGTCACACCGCATCGGGGCAACACAGCTCCCCGCTCTGGGCATCCTGGGTCCCAGCCGGCCAGCCCCAGGGTCCCTCCGATGAGGGCCTCTGCCCTGCTGCCTTCAGTCGTGAACTGCAGGGAGGGCCGTTGTCCATACCGGGGAGGAGTCTAGACGCTGCGCTCTCTTCTCTGCCCTAAGCGAAGGGCTCTTTGTCCACCAGGGCGAACAGCATGCGCGACCAACGTGCCTGTCCCTGCCCCGCCCTTTCAGGATGCAGTGCGGCAGCTGGGAGGCGAAGTGCGTGATGGAGAAAGGGTGACGGAGATAAAACCAGGGCTGCCGGTCGTGGTGAAAACCGCCTCCAGGAGCTACCAAGCCAAGAGCCTGATCATCACAGCGGGTCCTTGGACCAACTGGCTCCTCCGTCCCCTGGGAATCGAGCTACCTCTCCAGGTAAGAGGAACTGGCAGCCTGAGAGTTGGTGCTTAAGAGAAGAAGCCTTGGAGCCAGGTGGAGTCGAGTGTGAGTCCTAGATCTGCCGCTTACAAGCGGGTGACCTTGGGCAAATTAGTTCACCTCACCGAGCCTCAGTTTTGTCACCTGTGATGTGGGGGAGTAATAGCTACCTCCTAGGGCTGTTGGGGAATTCAATTATATGACGTATTTAAGTCCTTAGGAGACTTGGCCGCATAGCAGCACCCAGTAACTATGAGGTATTATTGATTCCTGGAAAGAGAGAGAAATAGGGGCGGGGTGCAGCTGTGGGAGGAAACTGCGAAGGGGGAAGAGACAGAGGTTTGGAGGTCTCTGTGCAACAGGGAAATGATGCGAGAACTGGGCGAAGCAAGGAGGGAGGAGTTCAGCGGGCACGCAGGCTTGTGGTAAAGGGCTGCAGGGCCGCAGAAGAAACTGCTGTCGCTGCTGTAGAGTTCCCTGGCGTTCCCCTCCCCTTCCCCTTCCTCTCCCTGCCTCAAGACCCTGCGGATCAACGTGTGTTACTGGCAAGAGAAGGTTCCCGGCAGTTATGGTGCATCCCAGGCCTTTCCATGCTTCCTGGGCCTGGGCCAAGCCCCCCACCACGTCTACGGGCTGCCCACGGGAGAGTACCCGGGGCTGATGAAGGTGAGGTGCCTGTGCAGATTTGGGGCAGCTGCTCTAACTTTCCCCTCCGCGGACGCTCAGTCCTAGAGGGCGGCAGCGCAGCCTACTTCGCTGCTGCCATTTGCAAGGAAAGACCCTCAGCTGCTCTGAGGCCCAGCCACAGGAGTCCTTCCTTTGCAAACGTAGGGTGGGGGCAGGGACCGACAGCCAGGCAACCTCAGGTGGCTCCCAGCAGCATCTGCCAGGATGGGGGAAGCTGGAATGATGGATGGGGCAGTCCTGTGGACAAGCCTGCCCCTTGGCCATGGGTGTGCGTTGGAGGGCCGGGCCCTCGCTGCTCATGTCGCTCTGATTGGGAGACAGGTCAGCTATCACCACGGCAACCGTGCAGACCCCGATGAGCGGGACTGCCCCGCAGCACGCTCAGACAGCCAAGACGTCCAAATCCTGTGCCGCTTTGTCAAAAATTACTTACCTGGCCTGAAGCCAGAGCCTGCCGTCATGGAACACTGCATGTACACGGTAAGGGGTCAGGGCAGCCTCGCCGGGCCCTCTCACGGCTCCAGAATGGGGAAGGAGACAGACAGACCTTGCACTGGCCAGGCCTGACTCTGTTTGACCCCTGACGTAGTCTGCGACTTTAAACAAATGAGCGAATAATTTCCGTGGGTCGGTTCACCTCTATCAAAGACGGGCCTGTTTGGGATTATTCATAATCTTTTTCATTAGGAAACTAGGCTTATGCCTGGCAGTCCTTCACTGTGTTTCCCAGAAGTGCTCTAAAAATTATTTTGGCAAGATCCTCTAGTTGAGCAGGCCTTAGGGATAAAGAGAAGAGACAGATGTCACCAGGGCCTGAGGCATCTTGGCTAAAGTTAGTTTACAGAGATTAACTGAGCACCTACTGTGTTCATAGCTCCGGATGAAAAGAGAGGCAGATGGACAAATGAGAAAGACTGGCACACCCAGAGGGGGCCTGGCACACGGAAAGCGTGCCTGTGCCCCACTCCCATTCTTTTTGGAAAGAAACCTAGCCCGGGCCCTGCCCATCAGAGCCTGCAGCTCCTCCCTCTATCCTCAAAGGACACAAGTGTGATTGTTTCTTTCTAGAATACCCCTGACAAGCACTTCATTCTCGATCGCCACCCAAAGTATGACAACATTGTCATTGGTGCTGGATTCTCTGGTAAGCCGAGCTGGGGGAAATGGGGTGCCTTAAAGCCAACCTACCTCAGTGCCAGGCAAAATGGTATTTTCCACACTCTTAGCTGCCCAGATAAGTACTGAACCCTGGACATTGAGTGTATAAGGAGGCTGGGAAGTCAGAGAAGGGGTGCTCACGGTGGGAGAAAACTTCTGGCTTTGGGATATGACCAAGAGGAGAGTCAGCCCTGTTTGGGTAAATAGGAGACTTTTGGAGAGCTCAGCCTCTCTCTCTCCGAGGGTGACAATCTACTTGCTTGACAATCTACTCTTCTTTTCCTAGGGCATGGATTCAAGCTGGCCCCTGTTGTGGGGAAGATCCTGTACGAATTAAGCATGAAACTAATTCCATCTTATGACTTGACACCTTTTCGAATCAGCCGCTTCCCTGGCCTGGGCAAAGCTCATCTTTGACCCCCAGCCAGCAGCCTCCCCTCTGTGCACCGGAGCCCCTGCTCAGATACAGGAAGTGGCCCTGAGACGTCATCCTTTTCTGCCTCTCTTGAATCCCCCATAAACCCCGGATGGTCGCGTCGACCTTCTTTCCCCAGCCAGCTCCCTAATCCCAACTACTTTTGTGCTTGCAAAAGGTCAATCAGATATTCTATAATCACAGAGTAGCAAGGACCTGTGGGATGGATGTTTCAATATGGAAGGGCACAAGGACTGGCTCAGGAGACCAAAGCAGTTGTTAAAATTCTCTTTGCTGGGATGTTTGATGAACGTGAAATGGATTTGACTAAATCTGCCCAGGAGAGGGGGAACAAGATGGTCTCTTACAGGTCACTATTGCCGTTGGAGTTCCTTTGTCCACAATTAGAGCCACCCTCCATCACAAATGCCCATAAAATTTCTGGCTGATCTTAGATGCACAATAAATATGTGTTGAAAGAGATTTGTTGAACAAACAAACAAACAAATAACTGCATTTCGAGTCCGTGGTGGGCTTTCTTTTCCATGTGAACTTATCTCTCACAGGCTCTAATTGTCTACATTAGCACCACAGAATCCATTAACCCAGGAACCCTTGGAGTCTTGATCCCCTCGAGGCACTGCACCCCCTTTGTCTGGGTGTTTTGCCTCCTCATCCTCTCTCTGGTTCTGCAAGGATGCTCAGCCCCCGGTCTCTCATTAAGGTGTATTGTCAGGTCTTTATGAAGATGGAGCTGTTATACCAGAAAGAAGGAGAGAGACACACTCGCTCAGAAACCCTGTTCAATGTTTGAATGTTAAATGTGCCATTTTATTATCATTAGGATTGCTCCCACTTAATGAAACAGCATTAGCACCGCGGCGGCTGGCCTCCTTGCACTAATTGCTTTGGAAGGGAACAGGCTCATAACCACCCCAGGGTGGGTGGAGGGGTGAGGGCTGTAACAGGCACTCAAGCAGGTTCGACCCCAGAGGACAGGAGTTAAAATGCTGAGGGCAGAGAAGGATGGAGGCTGGGTGGGGTGGAAACTTTAGGAGGAGTCGCTGATCGGTGAACGAAGACCGGGCAATGGGAATGAGAGTAAAATATTCCCAAAGGAAATACAACCAAGAGGAAATTACTCTTCAACTGCCTGAGTCCTCAAGGGCCTAGGCCTGTGTATGAGTACTGATTTCTCCAGCGAGTTGTAAAAGCCAGCAAGCCTGTCGACTCTGTGCCAAGTCTGCTTTTTGGGTGATCTCAGACTGTTACCCCAGCCTCAGCCTCTGTAAAATGGAAATAATAATACTGACCAACTCTACAGAGCTGTGTGAGGTTCAAATAAGATTATTCACTTATTCATTGACTACACAAACATTTATGGAGCCTCTACTGTGTGCCAGGCACTGTGCTAGGCCCTGTGGATGTATCAGTGAACAAAACAGATCAAAATCTCCATTCCAGGCTGGGTGTGGTGGCTCATGCCTGTAATCCTAGCACTCTGGGAGGCCGAGGTGGGAGGATGGCTTGAGCTCTGGAGTTCGAGACCAGCCTGAGCAAGAGCGAGACCCCGTCTCTACTAAAAATAGAAAAATTAGCCTGGCGTCATGGCCTGTGCCTGTAGTCCCAGCTACTCGGCAGGCTGAGGCAGGAGGATCGCTTGAGCTCAGGAGTTTGAGGTTGCAGTGAGCTATGATGATGCCATTGCACTCTACCCAGGGCGACGTAGCGAGACTGTCTCAAAAAAAAAAAAAAAAATCTGTTCTAAAACAGTGTGGTGGTTCCTCAAAAAAGTAAAAATAGAATCCCCATATGATCCAGCAATTCCATTTCTGGGTATATACCCAGAAGAATGGAAAACAGGGTTTAGAAGAGATATTTATATACCCATATTCAGAGCAGCATTATTCACAATAGCCAAAAGGTAGAAACAAGCGAGGTGTCCATCCGTGAATGAATAGATAAACAAAGTGTGATATGTACACACAATGGATTATTATTCAGCCTTAAAAAGGAAGGGAATTCTGACCCATGCTACAACATGGATGAACCTTGAGGATATTATGCTAAGTGAAACAAGGCAGTCACAAAGACAAACAGTATGATTCCACGTATGTGAGGTATCGAGAGTCATCAAATTGATGAGACAGAAAGTAAAATGGTGGTTGCCAGGGGCTGGGAAGAGGAGGAAATGGGGGTGTATTCATGGGGATAGAGTTTCGGTTTTGCAAGATGAAAGGATTTCTGCAGATTGGTTGCACAACAATGTGAATGTACTTAATGCCACTGAACTATATACTTAAAAATGGTTAAGATGGTAAATTTCACGTGTAGCTACCACAATTTTTAAAAATCCCTGTTCTTACAGAGCTTACAGTCCAGTGGGGGGAAGACACATGAGGAATACCTGTAAATAAAATCTGTCTTATATCAGAAAGGGATGAGTGCTTTGGGGAAAGTGGAGCAGGGTGACGAGAAGGTGACAGGGAGTGCTGGGGGAGGGTCTGCCCTTTCAGAGGGGTGCTCAGGGCAGATATTTGGATGCATGTGAAAGAATGTTAAGAACCTTAAAGCAGGGTATTGTGTTATCATTGAGGGAGAGAGAAAAACGAGGTCCAGAGGGACCCCGTAAGACCCCACCAGCTCCCAAGCCTGCAGAGTCGGCGAGAAAGGTTGCTAGGAATGTCCCCTCGGCCCCACGGCTGCCCACAGTTCCCTCTGCCTTCTCTCGGTGCCACCGCCCCCTCCCCCAGCCAGCTGCAGCTCCCCTTCCAAAATATCCAGCCTTATTCAGCTTGTTGGTGACAACTGAAGGAAGGCCAGTGTCTCGAGGAAGCTGAGAAAGGACGAATGGGGGATGCCATCAAGCCCTGCCTGAGCTGGCGGAGGCCCTGTGTTCCCAGGAAAGAGCAGAAGGCAGGGGTTTGAGTGGGGGAGGGGTGGCGCCGGCGAAGAAAGGAGAGAGACGAGGAACGGAGTGGGAAGAGACTGGCCATGTGCAGACGCAGAAGGCAGACAGGGACCTCCTGGGATGCTGCGCGCGCGCCCAAAGCCATAGGAAATGGGCCCAGAATGCCCAAGAGGGAGGACGCGAACATTCCTTAGTTGGGGCGGGGCGGGATCATAGAGGAGAGGGGGTCGGAGGACAACTCGTGGGTTTCGGTCATACCGAAGGATTTGCCAAAATAGACATGCCAGTATCGTCTCGCCCCTTCCCTTCCGCCTGAGCGTGGCCAGGCCTCCCCTTTCAGGCAGACCCTACGCATCTTCGAGATGGAAGAAAATCAAAATCAATCGGGCAGGCGGTTAGAGACCTCGGGAAGGGCAGCTGGGGTCTGCACAGGCTGCAAGACAGAGATAAGGGCACTGACGAGGAAGAGGCCGGCCTGGGTGCCAAGCAGACAGGAAAGCGGAGGCAGCTGAAAATAGCCCGGGGGCGGGGAGGGAGGCGAGCAGGCCAGGAGAGAAGGGAGAGCAGCGCGATCGATGCCATCGCGACTCTGACCCAATTTTTCATCTCTCAGCCTCTCCAAAAAATGGGAGGAAGGAGGGAAAGACTGGCACAGAGGGGAAGAGTCCGGGGAAAGGAATTTGAGTCCTAAGAGCTAGGCGATTGCGGGGTACGCATCAGTAATCGCGGCGGGGAAAAGGGGAGACGTGGGCTGCGTTAGAGTCTGGTATCCGAGAGGAGGTGTAAGAGCCTGAGCAATGTCCCTATAACCTGGAAGGAGGGTCAACTATCTAGAAAGGTGAAAGGCAACAAGGACGAGTCAGCCTGGAGACACGAGGCTGGAAAGGGACTCGGTGCCTGCATTTGACTGCTCAAAGGAGGGATTCAAGAGAATGGGGTTATTTCGGTGGTGGGCTTTCAGCGCAGCAAGAGGGATAAAGTTAGACTTCAGCAAATCCATCCCATTAAGTAGATTTGGGAGGTATTAAAACATGTAGATGGGCACGCTTATGATATTCTAGCCTTGAAAACCTACAAAATGAGAAGTCCCTCTGTATGGGCCTGTAGAGCTTGCCTGGAGGCGAGGGCTTCCCAGCACAATCTCTGGAAGGCCGCTGGCTGGAGAGGGGACCTAGGGTTTTTATTACCCTGCAGGTAGGGTCTGAAATGGGGATCTGGGAACAGGGCCTAAGACAGGGCCAATGCAAGCCCCCGGGGTGGGGGTAGGGGGAAGCACAAGGTAGGGTGCATCTGTCAGCCCCAGGAGAGGCAGTAAGGACAAGGGGCAGGGTTCTAACATGCAGGACCCAGTGGCATTTACATAACTTTGAATAATGAATAAGCTCGGCTCTGGGGTTCCTAGTCAGCGCTGCTCATCTGCATCTTTATTAAGCTTTATAAATGACTCAGCTCCCTACCCCTTCCCCGCCCCTGCCCAGGCTGCCCCAAGCATCAGGGTAGTTGACTGCTCATTAGTTTAGACTAGATTTGTTTCACCAACATTCAGTGAGGCATGGAGTGGGGGACACGGGAGGGAGGAACGGATCCCAAAGGCAAGTGGAGTGGAGGGGTGGGGTGGGGTGGGGTGGGGTGGGGAGACAGGAAGAGCAGCCGTGGGAAGGCAGGCTTGCGGCTGTGAGCAGAAGCAGATAGCTAGGGATGTGGGCTTCATTCTCTAAAATGCTCCTGGGGCCAACATCTTAAGGAGAGCAAGGTCTCTTACATTCCCCTGAAAGCACTGGGTTCAAGTCCTACTCAAATTGCCAGTTTTCCTCACATCTGCTGCCAAGCCCCCAGCAGGCCCCGCTCAGCTCCAGCACGGCTTAGCCACCTGAGCAGCCAAATGAGTACAGGCCCTGGGGGAAGTTCGCACTTTTTCCTGAGGCAGGAATTTTGCTATTTTCACGGAAAAAAAAAAATCATCTATGCTTGCAAGGCAAGAACAAGCACCAGGCATATTAGGGGAGAAAGAAATAGGAAGAGGTACACATGGGATAGGAATTTGTAGGGACAAGGAGTGCAGTGTCCACCTCGAAGGAGGGGCCTCGACTTGTCCAAGCAGGCTCGTTAGTGCCACCGCTCTGAGAGCCACCAGGTCTGCTGGCCGGAGACAGGGGGAAGGATTTAATGGCCTGAGTGTGGAGGAGTTGGCAGGGAACTGGTGTGTGTGTGTGTGGGGGGGAAGGTAGAGCATTTTCCAACCCTGGCTGCACATTAAAACCACCTGGGGAGCTTTCAAAACGATGGCGCTTGGGCCCCACCCAAGACCAATTAAGTCAGAATCCCTGAAGGAGAAGGCACCCTGGGCACAGTGTTTTTAAAACATCCCTTCAATTTTATATGGATCCTGGTTTAAACAAACCAACTTTAAAAAATATATATAATAAGAAGTGTATAAAAATACATAATAAAATAAAATCAGGGAGATTTAAACATTGACTGGATATTTGATATTAAGGAATTATTGATCATTTTTTAGTTGTGATAAGAGTACTGGGATTATGTTTTTTCAAAGAGTCATTTTCTTTTCTTTGAGGGATAGACACTAAAGTATTTCCTGATGAAATGACATCATTTCTGGGCCCAGTTTCAAAATAATCCCGTGAAGGGGATGGGGGAGGTGGGCAGGGGCCGACGAGCAAGATTCGCCGTTGAGAACTGCGGAAGCGGCTTGAGGGGTAAACAAGTTCATTCATTAGACTGTCCTTTTCACTTCGTGTTACCAACCAAACGGCCAGGGGTGAGAACCACAGAGCCCGCCCCTTAGGACAGGGGCCACTGCAGCACCTCTGTGAGCAGAACTGGTTTCTTGAACAGGTTTGCAGGACCCTAAATATTAGGGGAGGGTCCTCCAATGTCCTGAGTCCCCAGGCAGCACAGCAGGGGCCACTTGGTGGAAAAAATGACTGTCAGTTAGAGATGCAAGTGAGGGGCTGCAGAGCTCTGCATGCCCCCTATACCCACACAGCCTCTGGGGACTCAGCGCCCCATGCTCTGTGCACTTGGCCTGGCTGCTGGACGGAGGGACCCACCTGCGTGAGGCACCCAGCACAAGCAGTCAGCCTCCCTCCTCTCCCTCCCTGCCCTCTCCAGGCTGGCCCCACAGTGACTGGACCCCCATCTCAGCTGGCGCCCCACTGTCCCTCACCACCGTTTCCCTGCTCTGTCACTCCTCTGACAGACTCATCTGCCTCTCCCAGGGAACATCAGCCCAGCTGACTCCATCAGGGAGCAGGGGAGGCTGAACACGAGTCTAGGGTATCACGGGCACCCAGGCGCCCACCGACAGAGCCAGGGAGAGAAGACTCCAGTGGCGGCCGTGGGAGCTGCCGAGAGATCCCCGGTAGCTTGATCCTATTTGCATATCACACCTTTAATGAACAAATCCAAATAAATCCCAAATTCTCAGGTCTCTAATGTCCCAGACTGGTCGAATCTTCTCGCCCTTGGCCCACCCACGGACCAACGAGTCTCCTGTTCTCCACGTGCTCCCGAGAAGTGATTTTCTGCCCCACAGAGGCGGACGCCCCTGCCCTGCTGCGGAACTGAGCCCCATGCTCCACCCAGCCCCGCCCGGGGCACCACCAGCTTAGGCCTCCTGCTCAGACTAGGGCTCTGTCTGTCTTCTTCGCTCCATTACCTTCCCCGATGGCCTCCAGGGGCTGGGGAGGGGAGAGAGTTGGAGGGGGTCTGTTTAAGAGATTTTTGGAATCTGTGCCTGAGCATCACCCGCTGCCATGAGTTATTTCAGCGCCGATGTTTGTCTCGAGCCGATTATTCCAGCCCGAGAACAGGTGGAGCAGCCTGCGGTGGCTTATTCGTCAGCCAAGGCCATCTGTTCCCAACAAGCTGAGATTTGTAGCTGATTTCTACTGTGGAGCAAGGAGTGGGGGTGGGGCGGGAGATGGCGATCACACCCACGCCCCAGGGGACTTACTCCTCCCAGACCTTCCCGGATGCAGAAGCCCCAGGCTTCCCCTTCTACTACGGATAGCTCATGTTCTCATTTTCGCAGAGAAACTCACTGGTCACTTGACTCAGCAACAATACTTCCTTAAGGGACTAAACCTTTTCAGATGGAATCCAGAATTAGAAGCACAAATCTATCAGCCAGGCACAGAGTCTGGCCAGCGAGCCGTGTCTGCCCCACCCCTGTCTTTAAAAAAAGAAAGTCTATCACTATGTCACGAACTTCCTAAATGACCTTCTCAACTCTTGGCTTCTCCTCTTCCCAACTTCACCACCAGTCTGTATCAGCAGGACCATCCTCACCTAAACCAGTCGCCTGCGGGGCTCCAGGCTGCAGGGGAGGGCTTGCTCTAAATGCTCTTCTCTCCCCCGCCCTGCTCCTCTCCCCTAAATACCCCATTCAAGTTCCACCCTCCAATCTGTTCCTCTTCCAGCTTCCACTCACAGCCATGCCAAGAGATGCCTGCTGCTTTAAGAATGGCTTTCCCTGAGCAAGGGATCTAAGCAGTTTCTAAGCAGCTTTGCCACATGGTTCACCCCCCCACGGCTATGATTTCTATATATGAAAAGCCGGAAAAGAAGCTACTCTTATAGTCATGTTAATATGACAGTTAGGGGACTTCTTTGGTGTTGGTACACACATCTGTACTGACTTTTTTTTTTTCTTGAGACAGGGTCTGTTGCCCAGGCTAGAGTGCAGTGGCGTCATCATAGCTAACATCAACCTCATATTCCTGGGCTCAAGCAATCCTCCTGCTTCAGCCTTCAGAGTGTCTGGGACTACAGGTGGGCACCACCACACCAGGCTAATTTTTTTTTTTTGTAGAGACAGGGTCTCACTATTGCCGGGGCTGGTCTTGAACTCCTGGCCTTAAGCAGTCCTCCTGCCTCAGCCTCCCAAAGTCCTGGGATTACAGGTGTGAGCCACTATGCCTGGCCTGGACTGACTTTTTAAAAAAAATTCTGTGAAAACTTGATATTAAAAGCACAAATACTTCATCTATAACCCCATGTCTCCAAATAAAACTATAGTTTTCAGAGTTTCCTTCTAATATTTATTTATTGATCTGTGTTTTCACATCTACATGTAACCTTAAGAACCCATTAATAGAGTTGTAAGACTGCCTCACTTTCTAGTTGGTTTTCTTATTTTGCCAGTTCCTGGGAGCAGAAGCTCTTTTTCTACTATTAAATTCTGCCCAATGGCTGAGTGTGTGGTCCACCAGAAAGAACAGCCCCCACAAACGAGTTCTGGGACCCACAAAGGCAGGCCATGCAACCTGTGCTTACAGTGCAGAACCTTCCAGGGAGTGCCATTCACCAGGGTCACCCTTGCTCTCCACAGGACAGTAATCCGCTGGGGGCCAGAAGCATCCCTCAAGCAAAGGTGCCAACATGCAACTGATGTCAGGCCCCAGGGTTATGATGAGCCATGAGACCTTTTTCATCACATACAATTTTATATTTGCCGGGCTACCTGTCCCTGACCTGCCTTTCAAAGACCTAGCATTTCTGAAGCTATTGGCTGCATTTTCCCCATACCTCAATCTTATTTATTTTTTTTACCTTTTTTTAAATTCTCCACTTTCAAATTCCTTAGTGTTCTCTCTTCCCCAAATCCATTTACTTCTTTCCCTAATCTAATCAGATCATAGATATGCCACAAAACATATAAAAATTTATTAAAATGTGGAAACTCTTTGACTCTTAAGCCACCTCAAATATAATTTGCCTGGATGGTGTCAAAAATTAATATCCTTTTTGAGTTTTTCTTTTTTCTTTTTTTGGTAAAACTGTCATAGCTGACTTTTGATATCTACAGCAAATTCCATCTGCACATATAAGTATTCCTCTGGGAGATTTATGTCACTGACTTCAATTGCAAAGCACACATCCTTTCTGGAATCTCCCTCATATATATGACCCAATACTGGGGCTTACACTACAGAAGACTCAATTTCTCTGTAAAATTCCTTCTAAGCAAATCTAGCATCCTTTTTAACTCCAAAATGGCTATTGCTCTGGAAACGTCTCCTCCCAGATCAAATCGCAGAGAATGGTCTAGATTGCTCTGTTGTACTGTAATGAAATTAGACTGAAGTGAATATAGCTTAAAATATGCATCCTGGGCTATGTGGAACTGTTATTCATATTGTCAGCACAGTGGGAGTAAAGTGCAAATGTGGTAATGTGTGGGGGCTGTTCTGAAAATTGTAAAGAGCGACACAAATGTGAGGTAGGTATTTTTCTCCCGAATTGCCAAGAAGTGTTTCCTTCCTAAGGCCAAGCCTTGGTGAATACCAAGCATGCAGCGATTTGAAATGAGGACAGCAATGCTTCGCTCTCCAGCCTCTCTGTTCTCTGCCAAGGCCAGAACAGTTCCCAAACGCCTGGCCAGCTGCTGGAACCAAGCTGAGGACCCTGGTTGGCAAGACGACGTCATTTCTCAGCCTCGGTTTCCTTAAGAGGACAATGACACTTCACAGAGTTGTGATGGCGGTAAAATGAGATTTTGTAGGCAAAGTGCTCAACAAGTAGGAACTATTACTGGTCTTATCACCCTCCTCCTCATCGCACAGCTCTCTACTGACAGGCAGGGAGGGGCCCTCTCAGCCCCAGTCACTGGTCCTCTGAGCTAAGGCTGAGGACGTCCAAGAGCCCTTTTAAAAGGGCGGGAAACAGTATTTCCGGGTTGCTGAGGCAGTAGCCGGGTCCTCATGCCTCTGTAATTATTAAAAGGGCAACGCCGATAAGTTCACCCCGGCAGCTGCTTAAAAACCCATGGACAGAGCTAACCTTCCTCTTTTAAGGGGCGTGGCCTATGGGAAATGCGGGAAGAATCTCCAGGCCAGGGGTGGGGGCGAGGTGGGGGGGTGGGTGGCAGGGGCGGAATCATAGGGGGGCAAAGCCCCTGGACATGCAAATAAGATATGAATATGCTAATGACCTCTCCGTTTCCTAGTGAATGGCCGGGCACCTGCCTGGACTGGCAGAGCGGTGGCAAGGAGAGGAAATGAAACTGGACGCTGAGGCTCAACCGGTCGGCTGGACGGAAACTAACCCCAGACAGACCACGCGCGGGGAGACGACGTTCCTCCCACAGCACCGGAATCTCGCAGCCCCACTGGCGCTGCCGGCACGTTGGTTCCTCTGGTTCCTCACCCGGGGTGATGAAGGGGTGGGCATAGGAGATTCTGTTGGCTGCAGTGAGGAGCTCTGACTTTGGGAGCCAAAAGGTTCTTGCCAGCAACGCCACCTTAGGCTCCGGAGGTTAAGCCGCTTCTCCAAGGTCACGGTGGTAGCAGCAAAATAAGCACTCAGTTTAGCAGGTTTTGTCTATTTTTGCTTTGTTTTCACTACTGCACGTGGGCACCACTCTAGAGGTGAAGAGCCAGCAGCCCCAAATGTGGCAGAACTTGGTCCATTACCGAGCGTGTCCTAGACTGCCCACCAGGCTGGAGGTTTTAGAAAATATGTCCTAGGGGAAGATGAAAGGAGTTGGAGTGAATGCCAGTAGCAGTAGCAGGCAAGGACAAATTATCACAGACTTGTCTGGAATGTGTTGCTATATAAAAGGTGATGAAGTGTTCCAGCTTCCCTGAGAACCAACTCAGAGGAAATGAATGGGGGACAGAAAGGATTAGGGTTAGATTTAAGGCAGCACTTTCTCCCAGGGATTATTACGGAGCCCTTTATTCAGTGACCAAGGGAGGCTGTGGACTCATCCCCCCTCCCTTCCACTTCTGAGGCCTTTGGGAATCTGTCTCCCTCCAGTCCCACACGCCTGCTTGGAGAACAAGAATGAACGAGATGACTTTGAAAAGTCCCCACCATTCAGGTAGGAGATCCTTTCCCTGCATGGGTCTCCTGGGCTCTTTGCTGAGGGTGAGGACAGCAGTCACTCTGGCTCCAGGGCCCTGGGGGGAGAAACAGCAGTCATGGCATCTCTTGCAACACACTCCCTGCCAAATTGATTCAAATTGGCTTGGATATGAACATATGATTAAAGGAGCAGCGCGATTCATTTATCAGGAGAGATTAAAGAGCGGCATCTGTGAAGCCTAGCTGGGGGACAATTAAGGAGCAAATCGCTAAGTGTCTGTGCCACCAGGCACGGGGGCGGGGGATGGGGGAAAGGACAACTGGGATAATCTGCCAAGGGGACACAAGGACAAAAGGAGGCAGTTCGGGGGTCACTGCCTGCTGCTGTAGTCTCTGGGCACAGACTGGGCACCATGGGGAGTTCCACAGGACTTTGGATCCCTCTTATTCAGGAGTCGGAGCAATCCTGAGGGTCTGTGATTAGAGAGGAGGATCTAGCGAGCTGGCTTTGAGCCTGGCACAGGGACAGGTTTGCTGTTTTGCAAGAATCACACACGTCTTAAGGACCAGAGCTGTACAGGGGAGGGCAGGAGCTTACAGAGCTTTCAAGATACACCCAGAACGAAGACGGGATTTGGTGGCCCTGAACACTCCTGGACTCCTCTGGGGTTAGTGCCAAGGGAATCGTCTCCTTCCCAGCCTAGAACCCACCACCTTGGCCAAGTGGCTTTGCTGAAACTTGGAGAAGCATCTCAGGCGATGTCCGCTGGCTTCCCCAGACAGCCTGTGACATGCTCTACCACCAATCTTTCCCTGCCTCAGGACCTTGGCTTAAGCTCTTTTTCCCCAGCATGCCTATCCCAGCAATATCTACCTGCAGAAGCCCTGTCTTCAAGCTGGTTCAAAGTACCAGCTCCTTTTAGAAGCTTCCCAGCCCCCTGCCTCAAAGAGAGTGTCTTCTTCCATAATATGCCCCCAAACTTCTTGTCCTTCTGTCATGTCCTGTGTAATTGTTCCCACATCGGTCTGCTCCAGCCCCAGTCCACAAGCCCTCGGAGGACAAACACTATAATTTATTCCTCTCTACCCACTTGGAGCTTGTGCATACAGCAGGTGCAGTATGTATTCTGTATCTCCCTCCTCCATGAGAACGTCCACTTTATGAAGGGAGGGACCTTATCCACCCCAGCACCTAGAATGGTGCCTAGCCCACAGCAAGCAGCTATGAAACATTTCTCCACTGTCAGGCAAACAAACAAATGAATAATACATTTTCTGACTTGAACAAAGCCCTTTGTCCCAGGCCAGGCTATTGGAGGTTGACAGTGGCCTTTCCAGTTAACCAGAAGCCTGACTCAGTATGGACGAGCAGAGTTGGGAACTCATCTGTAGGTGGCAGGGAGTTTGTCACACTAGTTCCTAGGAGAAATGGAAAATGCACTGAGCTATGTGAAAGCAGGAATAAAAGATGAGTGACAGAATTGAACATGTGCCAGCAGTTTAAAAAAAAGTAGCTTCACTTTTACTACCTTCTCTATTCTATTGTGGGGCGGTGGAGGAGCAGTCTCCTTCGTTCAAGATGCATCCCTGTCACACTTCTCTCCCACTTGTTTTGGGGGTGAGTTTTTGCCCTCCTTCCCTTTCGTGACTCTTTCTGGGTGGCTGACATCACGAGAGCCCCGGCACCAGGCCTGTCTGATGTCCTTCCCCACCTACCTGCCCAGACCGCTTTATTCACGGGGTTATAACTGGCCGCCTCACAGAAGGTAGAGGAGGAAGGGTCTTTTGTTTTTGGCCGTTCTGCACAAGCTGCCGCTATGCCAGTGAAGGGACAAAGCGCGGGCTGGGGCATGAAGACCGACTGAGCAGGGTCCGGAAGACAGAACTCCTGGCCTATTCAGTTTGCCCTGTGGCCAAAGAGGGTTGGGGGCCAGAGACAGTTCTGCCAAGTTTTGATCAAAAAGTCACCTTTGAAATGACTAAAATTAAGGTTTAAAAAAACTTTCCAATGAGAAAGGCTTGAATCCCTAAAAAAAAAAGTTAGAGAAGATAGGATCTCTGTGATTGGTGAGATTTAACAATCAGGTGGGCCGGGCGCGGTGGCTCACGCCTGTAATCCTAGCAATCTGGGAGGCTGAGGCGGGCGGATTGTTTGAGCTCAGGAGTTCGAGACCAGCCTGAGCAAGAGCAAGACCCCGTCTCTACTAAAAAAAAATAGAAAGAAATTAATCAGACAACTAAAACTATATAGAAAAAAAAAAATTAGCCGGGCATGGTGGTACATGCCTGTAGTCCCAGCTACTTGGGAGGCTGAGGCAGGAGGATCGCTTGAGCCAGGAGTTTGAGGTTGCTGTGAGCTAGGCTGACACCACGGCACTCTAGCCCCAGCAAAAGAGAGAGACTTTGTCTCAAAAAAAAACACCAATCAGGTGGACCTCAGCGTTCCCTCGGGCCAGGGGAGGATGAGGCGTGGACCACTCTGCCAATCTGGACTCCAGTCACAGGCTCTTGACATAAAAGGTGGGGACTGTGTCTTCCTTGACCAATCCCGATCCCCTCATCCCACCACCTGCCCCAAATGACCTGCCAAGCCCCTCTAAGTGGCATTGGTCTGACACGGGAGCAGGCCAGAGACCCTGCATCCCCATCAGAATCCCGCCTCTCCCTCCAAGACCGCACTGGACTTTACCTGAGCCTGAAGAAACAGGCGGGAAAAGTGGCGTAGCCGGAGGAAAAGGGCCTTTATTTCCATACATCAGGTAAACAGGGAAGGGAGAGCACAGCCCAGTGAGTACAAACCAATTGCAGGAGAGGAGCGGGGACGGCAGGTGGGCTCAGCACCAGGCACTGCCCTTGGGCCCCGAAGTCTGGTGGAGTTGTCAGGATAACCTTTTGGAGTGGGGCCAGGGCCTTCAGACCGCATGTTGTGACATCTGGGATAAGTGTGTCGGGGTAGGGAGATTGAGAGAAGAAAAATGACATAGGCTCAGGACACGGGGTGAGGACTCGTGTCTGATATACATCAGCACTGACCAAAACTTCCCTCTTCAGACTTTCCGATCACAGGCCCTCAGCCCAGGGCCTTCCTTCCCAAGTGGCACTTATGACCCAGGCAACTGGGACAGAAGGGGAGGGAGGCAGTGCTTGGATAAGCCCCGAATTGGCGTAGGTGGAATGGGTTTACTCTTAAATAGGTCATTGCACGGAACACGCTGAGCAGGGGGTGGGTGGGGGCGGAAACTGCAGATGGTAGGTGCGCACCCCTGCCGTGTAGGCCTGCTCAGCGCAACCCAGAAGCACCCCAGGGCCCCTCCCCACGCTGACGGGTAAGGACCTGGACCCATCTGCTCACCACGTCTCCAGCTGCACAGAGGACTGCGCTCTGAAGAGTGAAGGGGAGATGAGCTTCCCGAGTCATTCCCGGGGGCCCCAGCTGCCACCGCAGCCCCTTCCCACTCTCAGGGATGCAGCTGTGATGGAGAGGTTGGGTATTTAAATTAAAAAGTAGAAAGACAGCAGGCACCGAGAAGAGAAAGCCCTCACCCCAAACCAGAGAGAAGGAATTGCTGCCCCCTCCCCCTACTCCTTCCCAAGGACCCACCAACCCAGAGTGCCCCAGGAGGCAACATGTCCACTGTCCCTGAGCAGGGGGCCGAGATGGAGGTCAACTTGCTGGCTCCATGCAGTGCCAGGCCACCTGCTACTGCCCACAGTGGCCCAGGGTAGAAGCCCAGAGTGTGGCATTTCTGAGGCAGGGAGGAGCAAAAAGTTCTCTTTTCAGAAGCTCCTCTTCCCCCTCCTCTTCCATGTGGAGATGTTGGACACCCACAGCCTGGAAAACCCCCCTGACAGGAGAGGGTTGGGTGTTTCCCATGCAGATCAGCAGTCGGGCGGGGGAGACCAGTGCCCCGCCGTTTCCCGGGAGAGGCGCTGAGCCAGCCACAGGCCGTGGGTGGGAGGGCGGCAAACCATTCCCCTGGGCTATGCGTTGGTCTCCGTTGGCTTGGCCTCTGTGTCACTGTCACTCATATAGCTGTGGGAGTATCGGGGTCTGGAGGTGTTGTCCAGAGGGTCGTGCTCGTCGTCTGACCGGTCAGGGGCGAGGGACTTCCAGTAGCTGGTGGGGCTGTGGGGACAGAGGGACAGGTTATGAACAAATGACACTCCTACGCGTCAACACCAAAGCTTTGGTTCTGGAGAGGCCCACAAAGCCGGTCAGGAGCATTCCCCAAAGCCAAACACTCCTGAGGAAAAGCCTTCCTTGGCTTGCCTAGAAGACAGAAGAGAAAGGAGCGCACCATTTTGACTCTGGACGCTTTTAGAACTAGGAAAGCAAAGCTGGAGAGAGGTGGGTCTTGGACTTGAGTGGGCACAAGAATCAGCTGCAGACTCCTGGGTCCTCCCCTTAGAAATTCTGACTTGCTAGCTCCTGGGGATAGCCCAAGAGTTCTGCACCTTCAGCTCCCTCCTCAGAAGACTCCGACGCAGGCGGTCCAGGCGGTCCATGAACAACACTGGCGTGGAGACTGGAGGTCTGGTGCCTACACGATCACAACTTGTCTAAGGCAGGCGTTCCCTTAGGCAAGTTCTTCCTGTGTGGTCATTTATTTGTTAATTTCCTTTTTTTATTTTTTAGAGACAGGGTCTCTCTCTGTCACCCAGGCTGAAGTTGTTCCTGTAAAGATTCCTTCTGAGGGCTTTCCCCATGGAATACTCCCAGAGAGTAACCCTTTCTCCTAATCAGGGTTTCTTAAGCCCTGTGAGAATTACTATCTTGACCGTGGCATCATCTGCCCACCAAAGGGAACGGAGACTCAGGAAGTAGAGGCTGGCAAGGCTTCTGTTTCAAGGTGGCCCAATGGGAAAATCTCCTTTCTTGGTACAACCACCTAACCCCAGAGAATCTTCATCAGACCACTGGCTCTGGAAGCCTCCAGCTCTCCCTCTACCACGATGTGAAGCATCATCCCTGGATGGGGCAGGCTCGTGGCATCGAACAAGGGAAGATGGGACCTCAGCTTCCAGCTCCATCCACCTTCTCTTTTCCCTTTCCCAAAGCCTTAGAGCCACCTTCTCCTACCCCTCCTGCCTCCACCGCCTCTGCCAGTTTAAGTGCACTATAATTTCAGCACCACTGGAGAAAACACAGCCCAGCATGGCTCCGACCAGTGCCCTATACTCGGCGGGTCCCCGGAGCTCTGCCTCCAGGTCTTAGAGAGTTTCCACTTGGGCAAGCAGGAATTCTGTTATCCCTGCTGCCTACAATTCTGATTTAAGAGTCTGGGGAGGGCCCTTTGTTTATTTGCCCTTTTAAAGTTCTACCCCCAACCCAAAAGAGAAGGAAACAGGGTTCTGTAAGAATGGACCACCTTCTGAGCTTTTCCTAAAGTGTCAGTGAGAAATCCAGAGGAAAGTATTTGATCACTGAGCACTCCTGTGTATGAGACACGGGCCTAGGCACCATACGTGTGCTATCTTATTCTTCAAATAACCCTGTGAAATATTATAAGGAAGCTAGTTCAAAGAGAGGAACCATTTTGCCCAAGGTCACAGAGCCAGTATGTAAACTTGAACCTGGGATTTTTTTTTTTTTTTTTTTTTTGAGACAGAGTCTCACTCCGTTGCCCTGGCTAGAGTGAGTGCCATGGCATCAGCCTAGCTCACAGCAACCTCAAACTCCTGGGCTCAAGCCATCCTACTGCCTCAGCCTCCCAAGTAGCTGGGACCACAGGCATGCGCCACCATGCCCGGCTAATTTTTTCTATATATTTTTAGTTGTCCAGCTAATTTCTTTCTATTTTTTTTTAGTAGAAGGGTCTCGCTCTTGCTCAGGCTGGTCTCGAACTCCTGAGCTCAAACGATCCTCCTGCCTCGGCCTCCCAGAGTGCTAGGATTACAGGCATGAGCCACTGCGCCCGGCCGAACCTGGGATTCTTAGACCTCAAAGAATTAGGAGGAGCAGCTAAATTGAATAACCAGAAGGAAAACATGACCAAACCTCAATTCTCCTGCTGGCCTGGGTGAGTGCCCAAGGGGGTATAAAGACAGGTCTCTCTCTGTCCCTGGGGGAAGGAAGAGCCTGATAGAATGAATACATGTTCAATTATGCAAAACGGTTCAGGAATGGGGCAATCTGGTTAATAGTTATCGTATTTCTCATGAATGAATTACCATTTTTAAAGGAATCAGAATAGCACAAAACACATTTAATACAAACTAGACTGAACATAAATGAGTCTTACTTTGATGGGCCAAAGGCACTTAAGGACTCTGGGGGGTCTCCAGGACAAAATTATAAAGCTCAATGATGACTGTGCAACATAGAAAAAAAATTGGGGTTATTTTAGCTTTGGGTTGTTGGAATTCAAATTAGTGGGAGGCTGGTTTGGGTCTCATTTTTTACACAGAATTTCTGGGCACCGAGTGCCAAGGGTCTGCTGTTAGGCAAAGGAACGCCTGGCTTTGTGGAAAGACAGTGGGGTTATTTTGTGGGCAGAGGGGGCGAGGCAGATGCCAGGGCTGGGATCCAGACGTGAATGAGGGGCAGCTGGAGAGCCCAGGCCTGTGCAAACCGCTCCATCGAGGCCCATGCTCCTTTCCATCCCGCACCTCTTCTCACAGGGGGCTCTGGCCCCCACCGCCACACTCCTGTGCCTGCCAGGCGGACACCCGGACACATGACAGCCGGGTTTCCATCCTGTTCTACCAGGACGCTGGGCAGTGGCAGAGGCAGCTGGGGAGGTGGTGAACTCCATGTCTCTCTCTCTCCCCTGGGCCGTGCATCCACAAGGGTCCCCCTTGCTTCCAGCTTGGGTGCTCTTTAGCCAGTCTCCTTAGTGACTTCTACTGCCACTGCCATCAGAGAGCCAACAGCAGGCAAGAGCCAGGGCTGGCAGTTTGAACGTTTTAACCAAATTGTTTAAAAATCTTTCCTCCCCACAAGCCAGTGTCTCCTGCTCAGCACTGTCACAAACAATTTGGTACCTAAGCTCATTCCCGCTGGGAGAGCCCAGGGTGGCAGCTCCCCTCCGCTTGACTTCGCTATGGATGCTGAGTTCCCTGTTCTGAATTCTCGCTGGTCCTCATAGCCACATGGGAAGGTAAACGACTGCCCTGTCCCCCACCCCGACGCTTGGCAGTTTATCCACCCCAAAGCCAGGTGACACTGAGTGCAGCGAGGTCCTCCCTCCCCAGGCCTTTTCTCTCTCGCTCCCCGTTGGTCGGGTAGGCGCTGGCTTGGTGCCACTCCACCAGCAGTGAATCCTGTCCTCAGACACGGTGGCGTGCGGGGTTTCAGGATTACTCCTGCTCTCCTGGTGAGCGAGAACTGTGCTGGTGGTTGGTAGAAGAAACAGGCCTTCTGTCTTTTTGTTCTTGCTGGTTGTTGAGGTCAAGGGTGGGCTGAGGGCATTGGGGTCTGAAATCTGCCAGTTGCTGGTCAGTATGGAATGGCCCAGGTAGGCCCATGTCCCCTTCTGGGTGAAGGGTGCAGTGCACAGAAAAGCCTGGCCCCTGATTTGCCTGCCTTAACTAACCTCCCCCCTCAGTCTCTCAACTGCCTTCTTGCCCTGGGGCTGCTGGGCACTTAGCAGGGCTGCTGACAGAAGGCTGAGATGTAGACCGAACATTTCCACTCCTGTCTTCTTACTATGGAGCTGACAGCAGCTCCCCTGTATAATCGAGATACCTCCTGCTTTTCCTGGAGTACCCAGCAGCCACGTGCCACCCGGGGGGAAGCAACAGAGCAGGGCTGAGCCCAAGGACTTGGTTTCGGGGCAGCTTAGGACCGAGGAATGAGTTCAAGTTCCACTCCCCCATCCCATCACCCATCTCCAAATACCTGCATGTAACATTCACTTCCACTGGCTCCATTCCTTAAAGGGACCTTAAACTGGTCCCTTTTGGTATAACCCAACCAAAGTCAGCAAATATGGCCAGTGGCTCCATGGCACAAGCATGCGACAGGTGTGTTAGTTCATGCATCTGGAAATAAACACCATACCCCAGTGGGCTGCACTCTGGGGTCATACCTCCTGGGAAGTAGCAAGCTTGCCCTGGGAGGGTACCATGCTGAAAACAGCTTCTCATAACTAGGGTGATCCAAAATGTCACCGCCCACAAGGGAAACTGGCAACAATGGGATTCCAGTGAGTCAGGCTCTGCCTTTCTTCCAGGATGGGGGTGTGGGCATAGAGGGCCTAACTGCTAGGTCTCCCTCCCCACAGGGAGAAGAGCTGGGGGAGGCAGGAGAGCCAGGAGGGGGCTGTCACTCAGCAGCTGCTAATTTCTATTCATTAGAACTTTACAAGAGGAGCAGAAGCGAGGTGACGCCCATGTGTGGGCTTGAGGTGGGAGGATTGAGGAGGGAGTCAGGCATCTCCTGGTTCTCTGCAGGGCGTGGCGCTGTGTGGGCTGCAGCCCTGTGAGCCTTGTGCTCCTAGGCTTGAGATCCACGACAGGGAAAAAGGTGGCTTTGCAGGGGCAGGGGGAACAAAGCAAAAAGCCCCCTAATAGCTTACAGCCACTGATGTAGCAACTCACGGCTGGGCTGGCAGCTCAGGCCCTTCCCTGGGCCCAGTCTGTTGGGGCTGTGGACAAAAGCTCCCAGATGGGTGCTGCTTGGCACATATTGTAAACATGTCACCCGTGTGCTCTGCGTTGGGTCATATGGAGAGGTGGTTAAGGGCAAGAGTGTTGAGTTGAACAGGCCCCATTCAGATCCTGGCAACATTACTTCCCAGCTATGTGACTTTGGCAAGGGAGTTAACCTCTCTGAGCCTCAGCTTCCCCCTCTATGCAACAGGGTTAATCAGACCTTTGTTAGGGGGTTATTGTGAGGATTAAGTGACTAGAGCGTGGCAAGTATCTAGGACACAGGATAAAGATCTGGCAAGTGGGAACTATAACTAACATCACCAGCAATTTCAGCTGGTTGGGCACAGGGCTCAGAGTGACCAGCTTAGTTGGCCTCTGCTCTCTGAGGTCACCAGGAGGCTCCCCAAGGCCAGGCCTGCCCAAGAGGAATGCAGGCGGGGCCTGAGGTGGTGGCTGGTGGGGCAGGGAGCTCGTTAGTTCACGCCAGGTGGCACACGCCATGCTGCACTCCACGCCAGGTGCCACCTACTGCGCTAGTCGCTCTCGGGCCGGTACAGGTACCGCATCATCAGGCTGTCCACCTCTTTCTTGCGCTTCTTCTCCTCCTTCCTCGACGGCCGGGGTGCCTGCCCAGTCGCCTCACTCTCCGCAGCTGGGCCCTTCTTCACGCTGGAGCGGCTGTGGCCCGAGACGGTCGACCCGCCAGATGATGATGAGGAGGAGGAGGAGGATTCCGACTCGGTCTCGGTTCTCTTTCTTCTCAATTTGGATTTCTTCTTGCTCTTATGGGAGCGTCCCTTCTTCTTCCGCCTGTGCTCCGAGGAACCCTCTGAGCTGGAGCTGGAGCTGGAGCTGCTCCTTCTGCTCCTTCGCTTGCTCCGGCTCTTCCGGCTGCTGTGGGACCGGGAGACATCGGCGGCAGAGACAGAGCGGCGGATGCTGGTAGCTCGCTCTGGGGGGTCCAGCTGGGCGCTCCGGGCACTTTGGATGCTCTTCCGGTCGTCCTCCTCGGAGTCAGGCTCCAGGCTGCTCCGCTGGAATGGGACAGGTTTGTAGCTCAAGACCTCGTTGATGGCAGCCTCCAGGTCTGGGTCCAAGTAGGAGCGACGGCTGATGGGGCGGACGCTGGAGCTGACAGGCTCATCCGTGGCTGAGGCCGAGCCGCGTGGCTCGCGTGGCACCGACAGGCTGCGAGCCAGCGATGGGTGGCTGTACTGCGAGCGGGCCTCACTCAAGGCCATGCTGGCTCCGTCGTCCCACTCATCCAGGCAGCTCCGGCCCAGGGACAGGCGGGAATCAGGGCTCTCCTGGCGTAGGCCCGAGGCCCGGCTCAAGGAAGGGCTGAGGGTCCTGGACAGGCTGTCAAGCCGGGAGGTGCTTCGGCGGGAACTGGGCGAGCCCGACAGCGAGAAGCTCAGGGAGGAGCAGGCCCTGTCCTCACCAGAGCCATGCCGGGTGGCCGAGGAGGCCCGACTGACAGGCGCAGAGACGGCCGAGGCCCGGTCGAAGTCTGAGCCCCACCGCTTCTCCAGCCCCCGGCCAGCGCGGCTCCTGGCCTCTGACAAGACGGAGCCGCACTCCTCTGGCTCCTCGGACTTCCTGCCCGGGCCTGGCTCCTCCCTGGGGCCTGCGCGGGCCTTCCGGGGGGGCCTCTCGGGGGAGGCCGCCCGCTCGCTCAGGGTGGTGAAGAGCGAGTCCTCGTCCCCGGTGCCCCCGATGGAGTCCTTCAGGGTGAGCCGCTTGCGATAGCTCAGGGAGCTCAGCACGGAGGCCGGCCGCTCCTCCGCCCCCTTGCCCTCCTTACACAGGGTGTTGAGGGCCGTTCTGAGGGACAGTGCGAGCAGCAGCAGTGGATGAGGGGCAGCCAGGAGAGAGAGAGAGAGAGGAACAAGCGTTAAACCTAGAGAATAAAGACACAGGAGGAGGGAGGTGAAAGGAGAAGAAACGGCAGCAGCTCTGGCAAAGTGATGGTGAGAATGTCGGAGGAAATGAAGCAAAATAATTTGCGTCAGTGAAAATAGCTTCATGGAGAATGTCATGTAAATTAGACTATTGTTCTATTTCATCACTTTTCCCCCCTCTAAACGTTTAGTTCAATTTATTTCATTGTCAACTACCTGGAGCCTTGTGCCACGCCGTGGTGAACCACGGCAGAGGGGCGGGGAAGCCGGCATTATCTGCAAAAACGAAATGTTGTTTGGCTGAGGAAATTAAACCAATTATAGGGGGCCGCTGGGTGCTTTTGGTGAGGGGCCAGACTTGGGGAAGGGGCCTCAGGGGAGTTGAGAAGGGAGGGAGGGATGTTACTTTTTCCACCTAGCCCACCTGCCATCTCTGGAACGGGGTGGAAGGTGTGCCCTGGGGATCCGCATCAGCTTGAGTTGGGGGGAACTCTGTGTGAGGAGGCAGCTAGCAGGGAAGTGGCCATAGGAGGGGAGGGAAACAAAGATGTTCCTCCTCCCTGCTGCCATGCTGGCCAGCAGGTAGAGGACAGGGAAGGGGGAGCCCTGGATTCCAGGAGTAGCTGTCTGTATGATCAGAAGGCTATGACTGGCTCGCAAATAGGGGAGTGAGTTCCCCCAGTGGATGGGTATCAGGAAGAAACACTGGGGGCCAGCAAAAAAGATTAGAGAAAGTAGAGAACAGGCAGAGAAAGACAGAAATGTGCCTGTAGCTGGGACAGGAATCAGGGGAACTGGTGCCTTTTCTGCAGATATTCTTTTTTTTTTTTGAGACATAGTCTTGCTCTGTCATCCCAGGTAGAGTGCAGTGGTATCATCACAGCTCACTGCAACCTCAAACTCCTGGGCTCAAGCAATCCTCCTGCCTCAGCCTCCTGAGTAGCTAGGACTACAGGTGAGTGCCACCATGCCTGGCTAATTTTTCTATTTTTAGTAGAGATGGTGTCTCACTCTTGCTCAAGCTGCTCTCCAACTCCTGAGCTCAAGTGATCCTCCTCCTGTCTTGGCCTCCCAGAGTGTTAGGATTACAGGTGTGAGCCACTGCGCCTGGCCTCTGCTGCTATTCTTATTAAGATGTCCGAGGTCCAGAGCTGGTGACGGTTGTGGGATCCAGAGTCCCCTGTGCCCCATCCCAGTCTTGATTCCAAGGGCCTAATCAGGGAGTTCAATCAACATTTGTTGAATGAATAAATGGGGGTGAAGTTAATCCTACACCAAACCTGAGCCTAACAGGAAAACATCACCTGGGAAAAATAAGGGTGATGCAGACCCTGGCTAAGAAGAGACCCAGCCTTCTCCTACGCTCACTCCATGTGCCAGGAGCATGTCTGGGCCCCTCTCACAGACACCAGGCAAGAGACGCAGATGGCCTGAGGCCTGCCCTCATGGGATCGAGGTGCTGCTCATTCCTTCCTGGTGCACGAGATGGCTTTTCCTCCCAACTCAAGGCCACATGCTCACCTGGAACTCTTCAAGCTGCCGTCATCAGAAGCTGCCTTGGAAGGTCCCTTGTTTTTCGACAACCAGGACTTGACCCCATCAACCCGGTCCTCGAGTTCTGAGTCCACATCCGAGTCCCCCTCGCTGTGGGAATGAGGAGCAGAAAGTAGGCAAGGCCAGGCAAGAGGTGGTCACCCGCTGCCCAGAAGGGAGAGCCGACAGGCGAGTAGGGTGTGTCTGCGGATGCAGGGTGGCATGCATGTCAGTGAGTCGGGAGGAGAATAAGAGTGACAGAGCACACCATTCGCCAGGAGCCTGTCCCCACCCCACGGGCCGCACAGTGTGACAGCCACGAAGACGATCCCCCAGGAGCACAGAGGCAGCTCCCATACCAGTTATCTGTGACAGGCAACTGTTCAGCTGACCAGCCCAAGGAGAATGACAGGAAGACCACCCACTCGTCAATTACAGCTAAATGGTTGAATGGTTAAAAAAGGAGTCCTGGGCCCTTCAGCTACTCCTTGAGGCCTACTCTGCTGTTTCCTGTCTGCCATTCTCCAAACTGTAGCTAGAGTTGCTGCCATTTTCCATGCCTTAGTTACAAGAGCCGGCCTGCCGGCCATGGAGCAGGAGAGAAGGGATTCGTAGGCTTTCAAGTGAGCTTGAACCTGAAGGTCTCCTTAGCCGATGGCAACACCAACCCACGCACTAGGTTAAGGAGGCACAGGCCACATCCCAGACTCACCCTGTGGCTTCCCTGGCCCTTAAGTATAGAGAAAGAACAGGGAGAGGGGCATCAGCATTTCCTGAGGGAATGGCAGCAGCTTCAGGATCCAGACAGATTGCCCAGGGAGACCCAGGCGGGCTCGGAAAGTCCCAGACAAGGGCTCTGTCTCTCCAAGTCTCCTCTTCCCTCCCTCAGGCAGCCTCCAGCTGTTAGTCCCCAGTGATACTTTGGGCCAAGCTGACCCCAGCACTTGCAGGAAAGCCCAAAGGAGTCAAATTCTGAGGCTAGAGTCATGGAGACCCCCTCACGAAGCAGCTGGGCTTGGAGATAGCTTCTGAGTGATAATGCTTCTAAAATTCTGCAGAATGTCTGCTCACCAAGTTCCCCTACCACAGATGGGCTAAGGTTTCTCCTTGATATAAATTTCCTTTCATCTGTGTCAACAGGAGCGGCCCTGTTCTTGAATTATGTTCTCGAATAAATAGCCACGCAGGCGTGTGTGCACGTACACACACACACACACACACACAGTGGAAACCAGCAGACTCTCTTCTGGGACTGTGAGAGAGCCTGACTCGTGGGGAGGGGAATAAAGAGGCATATTTTATGGGCTTCCGTCAAATACAGAATTATAACAAAGACGAGGCTGGCTGATGCCCCGGGTAAACAGGAGTTTAGCAGACAGCCCCGAAACCGCTAATGTAAACCCTGTGCCCGTCCAAGCCTGGCAGATTTACTGTGGTGCCCGGACCCTATGGAATGTCGATACCACCTGATTTATACACCCGTGCAAAAAACCTCCCTCTCTAGCTTCAGAGCCTGTAATTTATCACCGCCGTTCATAACCATATTGATTGCCTTTAGAAAGGAGGTGCTGTATGCATCGCAAAATCTATGTCTACATGTTAAAAGCGTTTCTGTATAAATCTCCCTTAATACTGCCCTGTTTACTGCTTTCATTAAGGTTATGGCAATAACAACTGTATCTCTAAGTAAATCGAAACATTATTTTTCTGCCCGCCTTAGCGCACTCGCTTGATAACTTGGAGCTGGGGCCCAGAGCTGCTGAGGAAGTAGCCACACCATCTCTCTGCCATCAGTGGGAACCTGGTTAGAACTGCACGTCCCCATGCGTCTGCGTGAGTGCACGCTGGGGTGTGTGTGTGTGTGTGTGTGTGTGTGCGCGCGCGCGCGTGCATGCGCGGATGTGCCTTTGTGTGTGCGTGCCCGGCAATGGTTTAGAATATGATCTTAAATGCGCATTTTATCAGCCCTTGAAGCTCCTACCACCCAAGGATGGCAGGGCTGGAACACACAGGGGACAGACAGTCACGGGCCCAGAATACGAATTTTCTCTCTCTACATTCAGAGCGGCACAGGGGTTGTAAAGCTGGCCTGCCTGCCCTCGCCTTCCCTTCAGTTGCAAGCATCTAGGCGATGTTTGGGTTCTTTTCCTTAAATAATCAGGCCTGTAAACAAACTCTGGGGGCAGGCGGGCTCAGGGGGCAGTTGAAATTTTAAATGGTCGGAATTAAACCTCGCGTCAAATACAATTTATGTCCGGGCTCATGTGCTATTAGTTAACTGGGAGCCGGATCGCGGGGGAACAAACAAACGGAGACAGAACGGCGGGGGATATTAATTGTGTGTGACAACCGGGCTCCAGCGGCCCTCTATCACTGTTACACACTATTACATTTATCATTAGCTCTCACCAAGTCCTTTGCGCTGCCGCCAGCCCATCCTGGCCAGGGGAGGAGGCTGCCAGGCAAGAAAGAGTGGGGGAGGAAAGCCAATGGCACGCTAAAGGAACGACACAGCCCTGTCCAACATGACGGAGGATCAGCCCAACGCGCCCGAAGGCCTGCGCATCTGCACCGCGCTGCCCGGCTCCCACCCAGAGAGAAGGAAAAGAAGAGAGGGGTGGATTTCCTGGGCTTCCCGCCACCTGACAGACAGCACCAGCACAAACGCCCGGGGCCTCCCTCTGCCCACGGTGCGCAGGGAGTAAAGTAAACACATCTGGCTGTGTTCCCTTCCCCCGCCGCAGCAGAGCAGCCGTGATTAGCTGCCTGAATGCTTTCTCCAAACAAGAAACTGTTAGATGCCCTTCACCTTCTACCCTTGTCTGCCAAGAGAAGGTGGCGGACCTTTACAGACAAAACATAAGCGCTTCTCTCAGGCAGCTGAGGCTCCAAAGGAGCGCAAGGACATGGACAAATCCAGCCCGGAGACCGTCCCCCAGAGAAACAGGCCAGGAAGGTGGCCACACTTGGTTTCTGAGGGAGGGGAGGGCTGGAACTCAGGGAGGTAGAATGCAAGCACCACTGAATGAGGCTGAACTCTCCTTTCTGACAGAGCACCCCACTCCTGCCCACCAGGGGTGTGAGGGCCAGCCCCAGCCTTTGGGGAGCACGCCTCCTTGCCTGCCCTCCGCCTCTGCCAGGGCACAGCCATTCCCCGCCTCCCCTGAGGACAGTCTGCAGTGTTAGCGTTAGAGACCAGCTGGCAGGGGTGTGTGGGGAGGCTGTGTCCACGTGCGACATGCAGCAGGGCCCTGGGTGGGAGCCCAGTGTTAGGGGGTTAGACACTCGCGGGGAGAGGCGGAGAGCGCACGCGCTCCGGTCCTCACGGTTTATTCTTTCTTTTCTGATACTTTGTCACCATGTCCTGCAAACTGGAAACACAAAGAAAATGGTGGGCAAGGGGGGCCCAGAGGAAGCAGACAGAAAAATCAATGGGCAAACCAAGGTGGACCCCTTAGCCAAGGACTTCTCTTTCCTCAGCAGGAGCCGCTCCGGCTGGCTGAGAGCAGGCAGTGGGATGCATGATCCTGTTGTCCTCAGAACCTGGTCCCGGCTGCCCCTGGCACTCGTCCCCTGCCCCAAAAGAAGCAGGCTCCCTGGGCTGCCCTGGACCTGCCTGCAGGACGGGACCCGGCCCTGGGGTGGAAGGCGGCAGGCAGGTCTGGGGTCTGCGCGAGGCAGCCTTGGGCGTGTCTCCAGGGCCTAACCCCACCCTGCACTGCTGGTCTCCTTCCCTGTGACTTTCTCCTCGGCCCAGGACCACAAATCTCTCGCTCTCCTAAACTGTTCGTTCCCTGGGTTTGTTTTATGAGAGAAAATCTCTGGCACAGTAACAAGGCACCACAGCCTTTAAATCTCTGCTCTCCCCAGAGTGGGGCAGGCACCATCGGAAATGCAGCTAAACGGGGGATAACTCATCTTGAGCAGACAGAACCGAGAGCCAGAGCACGGGGTGGGTGGCTCCCCAAGGCCGCACCTGTCCCATCCTCAGCTGCTGCAGGATAGGCTGTACCAGGGTCTGGCAGCAGAGGGAGGGGGCGTTGGTGGCTTGGTGATGGGGAGGCAGAGGTTACAGCTACGCTACCTGGTGGCCTGGCCCCAGGGGTGGTCAAGAGGGCTTCCGTGCTGGCTGCAGATGCCACAGAGGCTGCGCTCACCTGTTGATGAGGTCCTCGTTCTCATCGCTCTCCATCTCGTCCTCAATGGCGGCCTGCAGGTCCCCAATGCGCTTGAATGCCAGCTTTAGGTCGGCCTGCAGGCTCTGGTTAGCAGCCTCCAGACTTTCCAGATCCATCTCCTGGGAGGGAGAGTGAGCAGTCCAGTTTGCAGGAGGGCTGGCCTCCCCTCCAGTGGCCCAGAGGCAGCCTGCTTCTAACCTCTCCCAGCCACGGGGAAGCTACGCGGGTGCTGCTATAGCCTCCAGAGCCTTTTCTGCGCTGGTGTTGCCAGGCTGTGGGGGCCACCCTTGGCTCCCCGGCCACCCTCAGGACTTCCTGGACTGTCCTCCTGACATGCTCCTCCTCCCTCCAGTTCTCTAATCTCCGCTGTCTTTGCAGCCGACCCATCCCTCCCCGCGACAGCCCAGGGTGAGGTGTGCACTCAGCAGCGGCTCGGAGGGCTGCCAGCTTGGGCCCGTGTGGGGCATTACCAGTTCGTGCTTTTTGCGGCTCGCCTCGGCCTCCTTCCTGGCCAGCTCGCCCATCTCCTCCTTGGTGTCTCGGAGCTGCCTCTGTAGCCGCTTGTTCTGCTCCTTCTCCCGGTTCTCGGCGGCAATGCGATGGTCCCGCTCCTCGGTCAGCTTCTCCATGTTTTCCTTGAGCCGGCTGGCCAGGCTCTGGGGGGCAGATGGGGAAGGAAAACCCAGCAGTGGGCCCATGGGCCAGGCAGGGAGAGGGTGAGGCAGGGCGCTGGGGCCAGGAGGCCTGGGTGAGCCGTGGCTCCACCACTCACGGCTCCATGGGAAGCAACTGAGCCCTCTGAGGCTCCCTTTGCTCTTCCGTAAAACTTCAAGAATAACACCTATCCCCCAGGGGTCTCTTGAGGACCCCATAAGGCGATGAGTGTGAATGTACTTTGGCAGATGAAAGGTGCTACTGTCATTGTCATTACTATCAAGGTGGAGGGTGTGACCTGGGTAGCGCCCAGTGGGCCTGTGGTTCTGATGCTAAATCAGGGCCTCTACCCTCTCTGCAGGGCTTCCCTCAGGCAGTCTGAATCCAGAAGCCCCAAAAGCTAGATGCTGCTGTGCTCTGGGGTAAATGGCTTTGCTGAGCGCTCTGGATTAGGAGACTAAGCAATCACCAGATTCCAAGCAGAGAACCATCTCTCCAACCCTAATGAATCTCTGTTCCTTCAGAAACTTGAACACGTTTTCCCCTGCCAGGCAGTGGGCTGCTGAGCAAGAAATGACCCGGAGAGAGGGGCAGAGTGTGGGGGAAGGACCCTGGTTCTACCACCGACTGGCCCCTAGCTTCTGTGTCTCTGAAATAGCAGATCTGCTGCACGATGGGGCCGTTTGTGTTTAACATTCCACGAGTCTAAGCCACAGTATTGCCTTTCTGAGCAGAAGGGAACCTGAGGGATGGAGGAGAGGGGAGGGCCTGGGGCCCAGGAGAACAGGAGATAGGTCCTGCAGGCCTGCCCCGATCCAAGCTGCATGACCTTTGGCAACCTACTTAAACCTTCCTGGATGTAAAACGGAGAATCAAAATATTACTCACTGCCTGGGGGTGTGGTGGGCAGCAAATGAACACTTAGGCTTCCTCTTAATCTCTCTAGCTCTCCTGAGGGCTGTGACCCCCTGCTGGGATGTTCAGTCATACTGTCTCCCCACGTCGAGGTGACTAATGCCCACCTCTTTCCATCCCTGCCTAAATGCCTGCTCCACGGACCGAGGAGCTGAAGGGGGTGGCAGGGACGTGGCTCGGCAACCACCCTTGGGACCACAGTCCTCAGGCAGAGCTGACGGTGCTCAGACAATTGTCTGTAACTCAAGAAGGAGAACTTAGAAATAAGGCGGAAGGGGCGTAAATGCAGAGAGAATTCTGTCCACGTCTCTCTTGCTATCTGCTCTGCTAGGGAGGGAGGGGGCTGGACCACGCTGGCTTCGGGAGGAGCCAAGAAGAAGGAGGACTGAATTTGGAGTATGGAGATTCCAGTTGGGAGGAAGGAGGGATAAAAAGAGAGAGAGGAAAAGAGGTGAACAAAAAAAGGAGAAGGTCTACACTAAAGAAGCTGTTAAATACATATTCTAAACATACAAAAAAAAGAAGGGTTAAAGGAAAGAGACTGGAAAATGAGGGGAGGGAGGATGGAATGGGGAGAAAGGAAGAAATGAGAAGAGGGTGGGAAAGAGGGATGAGACTGGGGAAGAAAAATATGCAGGGAGAAGAAAGACTAGGGCAGTAGCAGAGAAAAATGAAGAGAGAGAAAAAGCAGAGACAGGAAGGGGAGGAAGAACTGGGGAAAAAGGAGTAAGAGAGGGAGGAGGGAGGAAGAGAGAGAAGGGAGACGAGAGAACAGACTTCAGCCCTCACAGGAGTGGCACCATCCGATGCATATTTATGACCCTGCCTGAGAGCCGGGTGAGGGGACGGGCGGGGGGAGCTCACGGTGGAGGAAAATATGAAGACGAACAGCTAAGCTGCTCTGGTCCCCTGGCAGCACGCAGGCACGGAGGCAGCATGTAAAGCAGGCTGGCGGCGCCACGGCACCCAGAGAGCAGGCCAGGCGGGCGGGAGGGGCGCACCCGCCCTTCAGCTGGCCTGGCAGCTTGGCAGGGGCCTCCGAGGACGTCAGTGGGCCTGCCCAGCCCTGCTGAGCATGCGTGGCTCTTGCGGACCTGAAGTGTGACCCACCTCCAGCCGCTTCACTTGGGTCCTTTCAAACTCCAGGCGCGTCTCCAGCTCCCGGATCTTAGCCTCCTGCCTGCTCACAAGGGACTTGTCCACCATGGACTGCTCCAGGAACTCCACCTGGCTCTGGAGGCCTTGTAGCTGAGGGGTTGGGGGCAGAAAGAGGAGAATGAACTGAGCCCTGGGAGGGAGGGGGCTGAGTCTGGGGCAGGCAACATCACAACATCACCATGGTGACCAGGAGGCCGAGGTGGGGAGGGGTGCACAGAGGAGGAAGGGAGGGTGGGCCATGAGCCAAAGGCATCCCCCACCTGCCCCAGCGCTTGGCACAGAGGCCGCCCTTCAGAGAGAAAGGAGAAAGCTAAGGACCAGAGAGGGAATAGAAATGGGAAATGAGGCTGCTGAAGCCAAAACGTCTGCTGCGGTGATATGGCTCCAAGCCTGCTCTTTCTACCAGTTTGCATTGCTCTGTGCATTACTGACGGCAGAGAGAAGTGCCTTCTCTGCTGTGAACTGGGGGGTTCCTCCCCACATGCAGTGACCCTGGCCCCCTCTCTGCTGGGGGAGCCCCTGGCCCCCACCTTCTCCTGCAGCTCCTGCTTCTCCTTGTTGGCTTCTTCTAGCTGAGCCTGGAAGTCATTCATCTGAGCCAGGTCCCGGGAGGCCTGGGTCAGGGGTGAGAGCATCAGAGGAAGGATCCCCCACAAACACCCAGCCCAGTGCAGCCCACACGGAGTGCAGGGCATCCAGGGTCCCACACCGCCTCCTCCCAAAACAAGTGGCTGCAGCAGGGACCCATGAGGAGGCCCAGAAGGGCGGTGACTGTGCAGGGTGTGGTGGGGCGCTCCTGGCAGGGTACCTGCGCCACGGCAGCCTTGTGCTTCTTCATCAGCTCATTCATGTCTTCCTGATCCTCTTCCAGCCGGTTCTGGATCTCATTCTTCTCACGCTGAAGGCGGCTCAGCTGCTCCTCCAGCTGGAGGGAGGCAAAGACAGATCAGAGGGCCTCAGGCCGGTGTGCCTGAAGGCTCCAGGTAGCAAGTCCAAACCTCCTCTGTGCCACCTCCAATGGGGGGCAGGTGGAGATGGGGGAGGTGATGGTGGCACTGAACCCCCAGCCCCGGAGTAGGTTCCAGGACCAATGATGTTGGGGCAAGTGCCCCTCATGCCCTGGGCCAGGGAGATGAGCGAAAGGGCTGTCTTTGCAGTGCAGGCAGATCCTGGGCCTCTGGGCTGAATGACAGCTGCTTTCTGGCAGCTCTTTTGAGGCTAATGAGAAGGCAGAAGAGGTCTGCCCAGAACAATGACCCGACATCCTGGCACTATCAGCCTAGGCCCTGACCTGCATGTACTCTGCCCCTTCAGGCCCCAGGGAAGGACCCCTCAAATCTTTGAAGCTCCCCTGGCTTGGATTCTCATTTCCCCTGGGACAGCCCACTCCCTGGGCTTCCAGCCCCCACCGCCAGTCCCCTCCTGGGGGGAGGGGAAGAGACAGCCAACAGCGGCTTCAGGAAATGAATGAATCTATTAGCCTGTAATTCCAAACCAAAATGACTGCGTTGGCTCCTTCTCTGCCCCATCCATCTTGTTACTGGGCTGTGGGGAGCTGGGGAAGCCTCTGCCAAGAAATTTATTAACTCGGATTTAAATAAAATGGTAATTTCATAACAGCCTTTTTTAACACAATTAAGGAATTTGAATTACTCACCTGAAAACTGCTGAGGAGCACAAATGTCATGGGGATAAATCAAGCCCGTGAGATTGGCATCTCTCAGCAGACAGGTGACAGGCCGGGGGCCACGAAGCCAACCGCCAAGCCCGGCCTCCTCCCTGCCCCACTCCCTGCCCAAGGAGGGACCGGCAGTGGCCGCATCCCACTAATGAATTCTCTGCTGGTGGATGGGATGGATGGGCCGTGGGAGAGGTGGGGAATTAAAAGGGAGGCATTAAATAAGAGCTCTAATTAGCTGCCGCTTGGGCTTGTCACTGGGCTGGGCAGGGGAAAGGGAGGGAGTCTGAGCCATCCCATCCTCTTATCGGTGCTTCTCCTACTCTCCAGGCACCTGTTTACATCCCTCAGCCACATTAGCTGCCTTTATTTATGGTGTTGGGGCCTGTGGCCAAGCTCCCACAGGCAGGTGGTTAAACAGGGAGATGGGCCCTTGCTGGCTCCCTCCTCGCCCGCCACTCCCCTAGGCCTCTGCTCTAGTGGGCAGAGGCAGATGCCGGAAGGGCTGCTCTCCCTGCAGAAAGACCTGGCGTCGAGGGTCTTGTTTGGGGTAAAGGGAGCCATGGTGGCAGCTCTGTTCTCCCTCAGTCCCCCGAGCCCTGCCCCGTACACCCTGGGCCCTCACCGCGGTCTTGGCTTTGGCGATGTCATCAATCTGCAGGTGCAGGTCTTCGATCTCCACCTCCATTGCTTTCCGCGCTTTTACGGCTGCCGCACAGGTGAACTCTGACTCCTCCAGCTGGACACAGAGCCACCACCCCAGGGACAGATGTCAGCCACTCCTTGGGGGCAGGAGGGCTGTGCAGGGTGCTCGCAGGGGAGAGGGAGCCCAGATGCTCTCCTCGTCCGTCCACATCGGACCCCAGGGCCCAGCCGTGCTGTGGTACACGCATGGGCATCTCCTCCCATGACAGGGATGGTTACCAGGACACACGGCCCCATCCACACCACCCTGGGGCTTGGTGGCCAGACCACACAGCGTACACAGACCCTGGGCAGTCTGGCTGCTGCAAGTGGCTTCTCCCCTTTCCTGCCACCTTCCTTCCCAAGGACTCAAGGGCCACTGAGTAGAGCAAGAGGGAGAGAAGGAGAACTGAAAAAACAAGCCCCGTGGCTCTGGACAGCAGCTTCCTCTCTGTTCACACACCTGGTTCTTGAGCTGTGCAATCTCCCTCTTGCTGGGCGCGTTGTTCTTCAGGTGGTCCAGCATGAGCTGCGCGTCCGCCAGCAGCGCTTTCGTGCGCTTCAGGTCTTTCCGCAGCCGCTTCTCTGACTCAAAGTCCCGCTGGTTCACCTGGGTTGACACCAGCAGTCGGGGGTCGGGGCTCCACCATGGGGCTTGCTCCTGTCGTCCCCAAGCCCCCTCCTCGCCCCCTCCTCTTTATGAGAGTCCCCCAGTGAGCAACGACATGGGAAGTCCAGGATCATGCTAGCCAATGAGACAGGCCTGGGTGTGCCCATGTATGGTGACGTCCCCCCGTCCACAGGGAGGACAGTGGGTTCTTCAGGGCATCCCCACCTCACTGTCCACCCTGTTCCCAGCTTGCCGTCCCTAAGATCTCCTGCCTTGGGCCGCAATGGGGCAGAGCGTCCCTGCCCACCTGGTCGCTGAGCGTGGCGAGCTTGCCCTCCAGCTCCCGCTTCTCTCGCAGCACCTTCTGCTTGTCCTCATACTCTTCCTCCAGCTGCACTTCCATTTGTTTTAACTGGATTACGGTGGGGACAGAGACCCATCAGTCCCTTTAGTGTCTGGTGCCAGGGAGTCCCCTTCCCTTCTGGGTCCCCCGCCCGGGGAAAATGGTGGGGCAGGACCGAACATGATGACCCTAGAGGGGTCAGAACCTGAATTCCAAGTTCCCAGGGTGTCAAAGCAGCTTGGGGCGGGGAGGAGGGACGGCAGGCCATGCACGGTGGCTGCCTGAGCCAGAGGAGGAGACCTCGCTGCAGAGTGGGGACCTGCTCAGCCAGGCCGCCTGGCTGTGGGCAGTGCCAGAGCAGCACAGGAGACACAGGGTTGGCTGCCGCTTGGCACAGAAGGCAGGGAACATCAGTTCCTCAAGGGACCAAGCTTCTCTACAGACTCTAAGCCAACACGTCCCAGCCAATGCCAGGATCCCAAGAGGAGACTCCTGGTCTGGAATGGCAACGGAAGCAATGTGGCTAAGGCAGGGAAACAGAAAGCCGCCTGCTTGAAAGCAGCCACAGGGGAACAGGTAAGCGCCCAGCCGCCTTACCTTCTTCTGACATGACTGCCGGGCCTCCTCCACCTCCTCATCCCGACTCTCCATCTCCTTGGAATGGGTCTGTCTCATCCGCTCCATCTCCATCTCTAGACGCAGCTTGGCCTGGAGGAGATTGGAGTAGGGACTGGGTTCCTCCCTCAGTGGCGCCTGTCCCCGTCCCCTGCCCCTGCCCTGCAGCTCTCCCGAGGCTCCGGAGCCAAGGACACCTCTGCCAGCCGGTTCCCTTTGCTCACACCTTGCTCCGCAGCAGCCAGCCTTTGCAGAGAAGCTGGACTCCTGACTAGGCGTCTGGCACAGGCTCAGAGAGGGGCTGCCGGGGGTGGGGACAATCCTGGAGCTTCTCGGTTTGGCCTGTAGGCTCTAGCTCCTGAGCTGACCGGGTGGCTCAGTGGCAGGCTGGGTGGGCACGTGGCCTCTGGCTGCTGTGCATCCGAAACCTCTCACTACTGGGGCTCGATCGGATTTGTTTTTGTGGAAAGCTCCATGAAAGCTTAATTGTCTTCACACCGGGGCCGGCACAGAGCAGGTGCTCACTCACATTTTGTGAGTAGGTGAACGTGTGAACAAACGAATGAATGGGGGTGGGCTTGCCCTCCCCCGGCCCACACTCTGGGCTGGCTGTGGGAATGGGGGTGTCCCCTGCTGCACCTCGCCCCTCCCTTGGCCAAGCCCTCCAGCACCTGCTCCAGCATCTGGATGGTCCCCGCCTGCTCATCCAGCTCCTCTTCCTGATCCTTGACCTTGGCCTCCAGGTCCCGGAGCTGTTTCTTGACCTTGGCCAGAGAGGCCTCGTCCTTGGACTCTTGGGAAGAAATGTCCTGGAGCTCAGCCTCTAGAGAGACGACCTTCTGGGTGAACCCTGCAATGTCCATGTCTTTTTCCTGGAGCGAAAGAGAAGATGAGGCTGGGGCCCGGCTGGCCCCAGCCTGGGAGGGGGACGGGCAGGGACGGCGGGCAGCCCCACCCACCTCCAGCTGCTGCTTCAGGCTGAAAGCCTCAGCGAGGAGCATGTCCTTCTCCCGCTGCAGCTTCTCCCGCTGCAGCTTCTCCCGCTGGGCCTCCTCGTGCGCCTGTGAGAGCTCACTGTCGAACCTGTGAGGGAGTGTGGCGGCTCCATCAGACAGGGCAGAGTCTGGGTCCCCAGCACACAGACACTGCCAGGAGGTGGTGCCACCGATGCGGACAGGACACAAGCAGGGGTGGAGGGACTCGTGCAGCCCCAACTTGGGGCCAGTGGCGAGATGGAGACGACACTCAGGGCTTATAGGTCAAGCCAGTCTGGGAGGGGAGTGGCTCATCAAGGGAGCCCTTTCACCAAGTGGGCCTCTGGGGGACCCACAGACTGCTTCCGGGAAGAGGTGGACAGGCCTTCCTCAGGAGTTAAGTCTCCCACATTTTCAATTTCAACTGGAATGAGCAGAAGTGGATGTCCTGCCTCATCTACCTCACTTTCCACAGTTCAGTCCGGCAAATGTAGGTGGAGCTGCTGGCTCCAGCCCCCACCTCCAGGCACCAGCCTTTGGCCAGGACCACCTGTCCCAGCAGGACACCCCACGCCAGGATGAGGCTGGCACTCCCCTGTGTCCAGCTGGCAGCGTGCTTCCGCGGGCACGTGGCCGGCCGCCTCCGTCACTCTCACTCCTTCACTTCCCAGCCTTTCGTTTCCCTCCCAGTGACTAGCTAAGGAGCAAACTGATGAAATTCCTAACACCTTTCTTTTTTTTTTTTTTTTTTTTTTTGAGACAGAGTCTCACTTTCTTGCCTGGGGTGAGTGCCATGGCGTCAACCTAGCTCACAGCAACCTCAAACTCCTGGGCTCAAGCAATCCTGCTGTCTCAGCCTCCCGAGTAGCTGGGACTACAGGCATGTGCCACCATGCCCGGCTAATTTTTTTCTCTATATATTTTTAGCTGTCCAATTAATTTGTTTCTATTTTTGGTAGAGACGGGGTCTCGCTCTTGCTCAGGCTGGTCTCGAACTCCTGAGCTCAGAACGATCCGCCCGCCTCGGCCTCCCAGAGTGCTAGGATTACAGGCGTGAGCCACCACGCCCGGCCTCCTAACACCTTTCTTGAATAGCTAATCAGGTTCCTCCCGAAACTGAACAGCTCTCCCCTCCCCAAACTAGCATCAAAAAAAAACCCTAAGGAAACCCTGGCCGGCTGAAACCTAATATGTTGCCAGCGGGGAGTATGACAATATGGTAACTAGGCTGAGCTGGCACTGTCATCGGGGTGCTCACAAGGGGGTCCTGCTGAGGGTGCCAGCCTGTGGGTGCAGGGGTAGGGTCAGGGTGAAGATAAGAAGGAGGGAAGTGGATGGTCACGGTGCAGGAGGGAGGAACAGAAACCTTCCCATTTCCCTCACTCTCCTCAGGACAGCAGTGAGTCCAGGAGGCCAGGGGTCACCCAGGGTCCCCGGAAAGGCTCCGCACTGCACCCTCACTCCCAGGGTGGTGGGTATGAGGCTGCCCCTTCACAAAGGCAACTGGGGCCTCCACTGGGAAGCCCTTTGCCTGCAGAGGGGTAACGGACGCTGCTCCCGCTCCCCGGGGCACCCTGCTGTTCCCAGGGCTGTGGGTTCCTCAGTGTTGCTAATAAAGGCATCCCATTCCCATCCCCAGCCAGGGAAATTAATTTAGATTGGGTTTTCTCCTGTGAGGGCCACCCCCCTCCTTTGTGTCATTACCATAATGAGATGGAAGTGGCACGGTAGTTTAACGACATTAGTCAGGAGAGTGTGTTTGTGTAGCTGAGGCAAGTGAGAGAGACGCAGAGCTGGGGGGCCTGGCTGGGCCCGGGATGGGGTGACAGGTGCACAGTGGGGGAAGCACATCCTAGAGCGAGGTCCTGAGCAGACCTTCGTGGGGTCTGTGCTCCAGGACAAGTGACCAGGCAGGCAAGGCCCCTGGCCAAATTCAGGTCCTCCCTTCTTCCCTGGAGGGCAAGGCGGGATCCCTGTCTGTGGCTGCTCTAGAAGGTTCCCTGAGCCCCGGGCAGAGGGCCCACCCACCTCCTCTGCTTCTTCTCCAGCTCGTGGTTGCGGACCTGCTGGCCCTCCAGGTGCAGCTTGGTGTCCTGCAGTTCGGCCGTGAGCCGCTGGCACTTCTTCTTGAGCTGCTGCAGAGCCCGCTGGCTCTCCTCACCATCCGCCTGCAGGTCCCCGAGCTGGGGGCCGAGAAGGGGTGCAGGGCAGCAGGCACGAGAGGCCCGGAAGCATTGGTGGAGAAGGTGAGGAGAGAGAGGGGGGTGAGCGAGGGGAAGAGCCAGCAGTGAGGGAAGGAGTCACGGCCACTCAGGGAACCTAAGAAGCTCCAGTAGTTTGCCCCTGGTTATTTCTGCGCTGAGAGGATAACGCGCCTGCCTCCCATCCGCTGGGCAGACACGCCGTGCCCGGCCCCTGCCCAGCCTCACCCGCCGCTCCAGCTGCCTCTTGTTCTGCTGCTCCACCTCCAGCTTGTCCTCAAACTCCTGCTGGAGCCGCTTCTTGGTGAAGTCCACCTCCCGCATGGCGCGCTCGTACTTCAGCCGCCACTCACCACCTGTGGGGGTGGGGACAGACGAGGGAGGACACGGGTGCTGTGAGTCCCCAGAAGGGGTGGAGGAGGAGGAGGATGGGGCAGGGAGGAGCAGGTGGGGTCAGCCGGAGGGCTCAGAAAGCTCTCTGCCACGGTGGCTTCTTCCCACTAGCCGGGAGAAGACTAGAGGGAGATGTCACTGCATGTGCTGTCCTCTCCCGGGAACTGCCGGGACCATGCCCCTAGACGCTGTCATTATCATGGCGGTTATAGCTGCACCTGATAATCCCCCACATTTATTGGCTCCTCTGCTTTCTCATCTACTTATTTCACTTTGGTCTTATACCAGCCCTACGGAGGGGAGACAGGCCTGGACGAGAGGCCCGATTACCCAGGGCTGGGCGTCGGGGCTTGCCCCCACTCCCAGGCCACTGCCGAGCTGCTCAGGCCTCAGACCCACCGGCGTCATCGTCATCCACTTCCCCATTGATCTCTGCTGCCCGGATGAGGCGGGCTTCCATCACCTCCATCTCCATCACCTCCATCTGCTTCTTCAGCGCATCGTACTGGGTCTGCAGGAGAGGGCTGGTGAGGTGTGCCGCTCCCCTCACCCAGTGCCACCCACTCCCCTGACCACACAGACCATGGCCACGGGCTTACCCAGGGCAGATGGGGATGCGGGGCTGGGGCGAAGATGCCAGCAGTCTTTGAGGGGAGCAGACGGGCACTAGGGTGTAGCAGTCACCAGCCTGCTGTCCTCCCCCGGCCCTGCCCTCACCTGCAGCTCCTTCATCTCCTTCTCAGCACGCAGCCTCTCCGCCGTCTCTGCGTCCAGCAGCTGGGAGGCGGACTCTCCTGTGTTACGTTCATCCGTCAGCTCCGATGTCAGCTCCGAGATCTGGGGTGGAAGGGAGGGAGGCACCACCGGTTGAAGGGCCTGCCTCACTCAGCCATAACACCAGGGGCCCGGTCACCCTGCAACGGTGGGCCAGGAGTCACTCACCCTGGTCTCCAGCCGGTCACTGTTGAGCCGCAGCTCGTTCCGCTCCTTCTCCACCTTCTCAAGCTTGCTCCGCAGCTGCTGGATCTCCTCCTAGCATGAGCAAGGACGCAGAGTGAGCCCGAGGCACCGCGAGGGGCACGTCCCCAACAGGAGAGCCACTGCCTCCCGGGGCCCCTGTCCCCAGATCCCCCCTGCAATAAGCTGAGGATGCCCGAGATGTTATCCTAAGAGGCTTCCCAGGGGCTCAGCCAGCACCCCAGAGGGACACCTTCTGTTTAATGGGCACAGTTCATGACACCAGCTCTCTGGACTAAACAAAGGAGCACTTGGAAGCCCAAGACAGGCCGGCGAGGCTCTTGCACTTGTGGATTCCCTCCCAGCACCCTTGCCTTCCCAGGCTGTGACATACGTCTTTGTTCCTGATCTGCTCCTCGGACAGCTGCACTTCGATGAGGGGCCTCACGGTGGTAAAGAGCTTCCACCAGGGCCAGTCCTTCACCCCTTTGTTCTTCTTGATGTTCTTCTGCACACAGCGAATGGCCAGGTCCTGGATCTGCAGTTAGGATGGGGTTGTGCACACAGGGCGCTCAGTCGCCCTGGCCGCACCCAGCCAAGGACCCTCTGCCCACCAGCACAGCCCCTGGGGCTGCTCCTCTGGCCCCCTGACCCCAAGCCAGACACCTCCCATGCTCCCCCCTGCCCCGGGCCCCCTGCATCCCTCGGAGGGTGGAGCCCAGAGCCTCGTGGGGAGCACTGCACTGGGCACTCACTCCACCGTCATTAGGAATAATTTCATCTGCTTTATTTGCTGCCTGATTATTTCCAGCACCCTGGCCTAGCCGTGCTATAAAACCTAATCTTGCTGAAACACAAGAGGCGGCAGTGCTGGCTGTTTTATGGACTTGCTAATAAGAAAAGGAGTCGCTGACACAGCTCCTTAATCTTCATGGAGCAGCCTGTGATCCAGGGCCCACCTTTGCCTGGGCCCGGCTTCCCCCCACTGCCCCTCAACACAGCCCCCTCACCATGCCAGCACCAGGGAGCTGCCCGTTCCCCACCCCGGCCCAGGGCCCGTGCCTGGGAGCTTCCTGCCTCTTCTCCCCCCAGATAATAGCTCGTAGCCTTAAGACCAGCTTCCTGCCCCTACGAGTTCCCTGAGCACCCCGCAATCCTAAGAACTCAGCTGTGCCCATCTAGGCTGGGGAGGAGAAGGGAGGGGATGGACCTAGAACAGCACCTTTCTCTTCTTGAAGTGCTGGCGGGCAAGGTAGCCCCTGCAGGCCGCCTGGAACAGGGTTAGGTTCCTGCTGGTTTGTTCATCCCGCTGCTCCTCCAGCCGAGCCAATGTGCCAGCCCGGAAGAACACCTGTGGAAGAGCAGGCCAGGTGAGGCAGGACACTGAGCCGGGGCAGGTGGGGTGGGAGCTGCGGAAGGAGCAGGGCACAGGAAACCAGCAGGCCGGGGAGTACAGCCCTCGCCTGGGAAGAGCCTGAAAATCCAACCTGGAAATGCAATTGTCAGGAGGGAGCGGAGGGAGGAGCAGGAAGAGGCCCAGGGAAGGCTGAAGGAGAAGGGCCCAGCTGGGGGCCCCGGGGAGGTTAGGGCAGGAGGATTAAGGTGGGAAATTTAACTTCAAAGAGAGATGAAAGGAGAGGGACGCCAAAGGGAAGATACCTGGGGCAAGGAAGGAAATGGAGCAGCCACTGGTCACACAGGGACTGGATGCTCTTCAGCAGTGCCTGTGCTGGCCCCGCCCCCCAGGGCTGCCAGCAACGGGGTCAGTGTCCCCTGAGCCCGCAGCCCACTGCAGGGCTCCCCCGCAGGTGACGTGGAGGGCGGTGGGTGTCTGCGTGAGAAGCAGCTCCAGGGAGCAGCAGGCAGAGGAAGAGGAGAGGAAAGGAAGGTGGCAGCGGGGAGCTCCTGCCGTCTCTGCCCCTGAGTTTCATCTCAGAGGCCTCCGCTTTCATGTGCCAACACCCCCACTGCACACACCCAGGTTTCACCTTCTCGTGAAGAAGCCAGTGAGGTGGGCGGGGGTTGGCCCAGCCAAGGGACCTGTCGTACAGGTTTGGGGGCTGGAGGGCAGACCAACGTGTGAGGAACCAGCTGGCACCCACACCGGCCTTTCCTCTCGCTCCCTCCTGCCCTGGGATGGGGTGGTAGAAGTTGCCTTACTAAGAGGAGTGTGTCTTGGGAGTGGTCAGGTGAAAAAAATACACCAGTATCCTTGAGAGGGCAGAGACAGCCAGGTGTCTGCCTACCTCCACCTGGCACAGAACAGACAATTCCTTTTAGTGGGGCAAGTATGAAGTCTATGGGAAACAGGGGTTATGTAAATGTACTCAGAGCCAATAGGGACAGGATCCCAAGGCCCCCCTGCAGGGAAGAAGTGGGAGGAGGGCCTAAACTTTCTGCTGAGAAAGATTTGCCTCTGGCGACTTCATGGAAACCTAGTCCCCTGAGGCTGGCCTTGGAAAAAACCAGCTCAGTCCTTTGTGACACTTTGCTAAATCCCACAAGTATAGCTATGTGGGATCTCCATGGGTCTCAGGCTCTACCTGAGCTTTGATTTCCCATAATGTGTGAGCCTGAAACTCCACTGGGGGCAGGGACTATCCCAGTGCCCCTGGAGCGGGGCAAACACGCTTGGTTAGCACTCAGAGCTACGCAACCATGGCAGAAATGAGGTGCCGGAGTAGGGGATGGAGTATGGCCCAAAAACACAAGAAGAAGAGAAAGAATGGTCTAAAGGCTACAGCAGTGAGCCTCACACCTCTCCTGAACATTTGTGGGGTTCAGGGGCCTTCTGAGTATTGGTGAAAGCTCAGGGCCATCTCCTCCCCCAAATGCCCATTCATACAAATTTTACAATGTCGGGAGGCTCTCAGCACCCTAAAGTCCTTGCCTAAATCCTCCGGGTCCTGTGGGTCAGACAGAGACCCTCTCCTCTGAAGCAATGTGACAAACACACAGGGAATCTCGCTCACCAGCCAGCACCAACCAGAGCTCGGAAGGCCTGAGCTTTCTTTCCCAAACCAGATGTGAGCAAACCCCCAGTGTTGTTCCAGCTCTCCTTGAGCGAGAACGGGCCCTAGGGCTCGCCTGCCTCGGCTGGGCTCCTGGGACAACTTAGGACAGTGGAGGGCCTCAGACGGCAGCCGGGAAGGGGACCCGCCTGTACAGGCCCTCTCCTGCCCAAGATAGGCCTGGGAACCCAGGAACCGGCTGCAGGAGGTGCCACTCCCAGCGTCAGCTCTGCCTGCTGGGGGGCAGGAGCCGGTGGGAAAGCCGGGGCTGAGCGAACCCAGGGAGAGACCACCAGGCTGGAGAAAATCCCTGACTCCCCAGGGAGAAGGCCCAGCTGTCAGCCCCTGGGCTTAAAAAATCTGGCGGGAGGGGACAGAAAGGAGGTGAGCCAGACAAAGTGGAGACCAAAACCAGAAAATGACACAAAGAGGGTGGGGCTGCAAAAGGCACAGAGAACCAGGAGAGAAACAGAAAAACAGAGAACCAGAGACCAAGGAATAGACACCAGCAAGGACTGCCGGGGCCGACAGGAAAAGGGAAAACCAGGGACAGCGGAGACAAAGCTGGGAGACACAAAGATGCAGTGACGGAAAGGGACTCACAGCGAGACCAAGAAAGTGACTAGCGCAGAACAGAGGACAGAGAAGTGAGACTCAAGGCTTTTTTCAGGCACCTCCTTTCACCTCAGAGCTCCTTCCCTCTCTGCTGACATCCGGACAGGTCCAGAACCCTCTCTGGCTCCCCACTGCCCTCCCGTCCCCCCCGCCCTTGGAGCACACACGCAGATGCCACCTGTCCAAGCTTCCCCGGCCTGGGAGAGAGGGGTGTGCAGGGCTCCCTGCCTGTGGGAGAGGCGCTCGGCTGGCCCTTTGGTGAGGAGTGGCGGGCAGACTGGCACCCAGGGGTGGGCGTGCCTGCCTTTTACGCACACGTTCCATTCAGATGAGGAATCCGGCCTGCGGGCAGGCGGCAGCGGCACGGCCTCACGTGTCCTGCTTGCTCTCCTGGGACCCTGGCAGCCTCGACAACCCTCCCAGAGGACTCTGCCTGCTGCCCTGCTGCTTTTCCCGTCCTCCTCCTCTGAGCCCAGCCCTCTGTCTCCCTCACTCCCGGCACCAGGACTCAGGCCAAGCTCGGGGCCCCCTTCCGCCCACTCCCTCCTGACATCACAGAGGTGTTCACAGCACTGAACAAGCCAGGTATCCACAGGGAGGGAAAGTTAAGTTTGCTGCATCTCCCCGGCCCCTGGCCCTGAAGCGGGCAGCGTGAGAGGAGGGGCAGCTATGAGGGGCTGGGAGGGGTGAGGCTGGGCTGGGGCAGGACTCAGAAGGGGCAGCAGCAGACTTCCGAAGTCTGGCTGAGCAGGAGGAACAGGAGGCCACCAGCGCACGAAGCCTGCTGCCCTGCCGTGGGGCGACTCACCCGGCTCAGGCCCATGCAGCAGCTGCTCTTCTCCAGGTCCAAGGACTCCAGCAGCTCCTCCACCGCCTGTGGAGAGAGGCCTCTGTCAGGCAGCCCGCCCCGGCCTCCCCTCACCACGCAGGGCTTCGCACTTGGCCCTTCCCTCCCTCCTCCTAGACAGTCCACTATTTATTCCACGAGCACTTCAGGTGGGCTTCCACGGAGTCAGGTGCTGTGTCGCGCTCTGGGGACACGGAGGTGACTATGAGAGGAACAAACCATTTTGTTGGGGAGCAAGACAAGTGAGGTGCACAGAGGGGCAGGCGTACTGCAGACAAGGGGGCTGTGGAAAGCACAGGGGGTGCTGTTGATGCTGAGAACGTCTACACAGGTAAGAGTTAGCTAGACAAAGCAGGGAAGACGGCATTGCAGGCAGCGGAAGCGGCACGAGCAAAGGCCTGGGAGCACCAGACGGCAGAATGCACTCACACTCCGAGCAGTTCACTGGACCCGGGGCAGGGGTTAAGGTGCAATAGAGAGGTGGGCAGGAGCCAGAGTGTGTGGAGCGCAGGGGCTTTGGGAGCCCCTGAAGGGTTCTCTCAGGGAGGGATGTGATCAGACCTGCGTTCTGTAGGGATCCCACCGGCAAATGGGTGGAAGATGGATGGAGACCTGTCCCCCGCCAGGCAGCAATCCAGGAAAGGGGGGATACAGGAGGTGTTACGGAGATAGAGCCTTGCTGAATGGGGGACACATAAGGAGGAGGAATCTAGGGCTATGCTGAGGCTTCTGACTTATGTAACGGGACAGACGATGGTGCCATTCCCCATGGCAGGGGATACAAGAGAAGGAGTAGGTTTGGGAGGAGACAGGATGCGTTCGGTCTGAACGTGCTGCATCTGAGGTGCTATAAGGCACAGAGGTGGAGAAGTCCGAAGGCAGCCGGCGATGAACGTGTGTCTGGAGCTCGGGAGAGAGGCCTGGGCTAGAGGTATTGATCTGAGAATCATCAATGCCTATGTGGTAATTGCAGCGGTGGGTGTGGATGAGGTTGTCCAGGAAGAGCGCATAGAATAGAAAACACACACGGCCAAGGAGAGTCTTAGGAAGAGAGAGACCTTTACTTAAGAGGCAAGTAGAAAAAGAGAAGCCCAGAGGGTGTGAGAATAGAGATGAGGGGAAACCAGGAGCAGCAGCGAAGAAGCTGAGCAGAGAATGTCTCAAAAAGGACAGAGACGTCAACGAGGTCGCATGTTGCTAAGAATTCAAGTAACAGAAGGATAGAAAAAAGCCCGTCGGCTCTGGAGATATGGATGGCGTGGGGAGAAAGGAAGGCCAGTCCCAGGGTGGCAGGGAGCAGGACCAGGCGGCGGCGGGTGCAGGTGCGTGGCGGCCGGGGTGGGGGTGGCAGGAGGAAGGTAAATTATCAAGGGTACGGGGCAGGCGAGAGACAGTGTGTAGTCCAGAGAGGGATGACAGGAGGCTCCGTTCAGAGGGCAACGTCTGCAGAATGTTTCTGCACCAAGAGAATTGCTGGGAGAGAAGAGAAGGTGGAAGGAGTGAGAGAGGGAAGAGTCAGCCTCAGTGGAACAGGCGTCTGGGGAGACCACAGGGAATGGGCTCCACAGCCTGGGAGGAAGGGATTGGACAGGAGGAGGCGCACGTCCCCCATGTGACAGGAGGGCTGGGGGAAGGGGCGGAGGAAGGGAAGTTTGAAGAAGGCGGAAAAGGAAGGAGCCTTGATTTCATTAGAGCTTGGAGGCAAGACCACCTGCTGGGAAGATGACCTGGGAAGTGGGGTGGGGAGGATTTGAGAAGGACAGAGAACGCAACAGCAGGTAAGGAGCCTGGCGTCAGGGCCAGGTAAGGATGGGACGCTTGGAAGACTTATTGCCACTCCAAGGGCCCAGCTACGGCTGAACACCACAAACCTGGGGGAATTCAAGTCCCCATAGTTGTATAATTTTCTCCCACCACCCTTGGAAGCCCAAAATGCGGAGCGCAGACACCCAAAGGCTGGCCCTGTGGCAGGGCAGGTATTGTGGGGGCTCAGGAGGGCTGAGGGATGAAGATGATGACAGAGATTGGCCCAAGGCACCAAGGCTGAGCGAAAAGGGAAGTGAAGTTGGGAGGGACTTGATGGGGTGGAGAAAACGGAGTGGGGTCTGGAAATGAGAGGTCCCAATGGAGTCAGAGAGTGGGTGTCCTGACAGGAAGGGAGAAGTGAGACCCAGAGGTAGGAGGCTGTGCTCAGAGAGGCCCCGCTGGAATTCGGGATTTCGGAGGGGAGCATTCCAGGGATGGGGAGGTGCCGGCGTAGCTGTGAGTGGGAAGCTGGAGTGGAGTTCGAGGGCCATGAGAAGGGGGTACGAGATGGTCAGCTACAACCACACCAGGGTCACCCGAGACACTGGCAGGCCTGCAGATGGAGACAAGGTCTTCAGGGGCTCCGTGAATGTGGGTCCTTGGCATAGGGAGGGGGAGGGGAGGGATACACACGGAAGGCTGGGCATCGCTGTGGGGCTTCCTGCCCCGTCATGCAGAGGCCCCCCCAACCTTTAGGGAAACCATCCTAAGGTCTGAGGTGCCTTCAGAGTCAGGCTGAGTGCCTGAGGCCCGAGCACAATGAAGGAGGGTTCCTCTGCTCAAAGCGCCCTTTGGCTGTCTGAGGAGCTGCCTCTGGGGAGCAAGGCGACAGCCTAGAGTGGCAGAGAGAGACCCCTTCTGCAGCCATGAATGCACCAACCTGGGCTGGCAAAGGGCCCAGCATCTTTGTGGTCACACTGGCGCCAAGGAGGTCTTGCCATATCCACTCTACTTCTAGGAGGGATCTTGCCCAAGCCTTGGCCAGTTTCCTGCTTTAGGAATTAATCCCTGACATGGAGGGGCGCAGGTGCCATCAGTGGGGTACCCAAAACACTAGTTCTCACCTGCCACCCAGGAGGCCCTGGCCTGCTAGCTCTTGGATGATCGTCTGGCTCACCAGAGAGCAGACACCCCCAGCCTGAGCCTCCAAAGAAGGCGGCTCTTCTCCGGTCCCTACGGTCCACGCCCCAGGCTGCCTTCTCCCCGCTGCCACAGCCTGGTGCCCCTGTCCTGGCCCTGGTCAGCCAAAACTAGGAGCCTGACCGAGGGCCAGCCACTGTCTCTGGGGAAGGAAGGGCAGATGGGTCTGGGAAAGGGCAGCTGCTCAGAGGGGCCCAAGCAGAGAAGAGGGGTCTGTTGGGGATCTGGGGCCCAGACCTACCCGCCTTTCATCCACCACGATGTAGTTGCGCCCATGTTTCTTGGTCAGGTGCGGGGCCAGGACGTCAAAGCGGCGGCGGAACTCAGAAAACACCATGTGGTCAGGGTAACCTGGAGAGAGAGCGGCCCAGAGCCGTCAACGCCTCCCTGCTTGCTCCCGGCACACCCCAGGTGACCACTAGTGCCCAGGCAGCTGGTGGGCAGCCACCCGAAGGGGAGAAACTGCTGGGGCTGGGGAGCCTGCGGGTGAGGCAGGCCCAGAAAGGAGAGCAGAGAGGCAGGAGGCCGAGAGGATGACCGGGGCTGCCCCACAGCGGGATGGACTCCTCTAGAAGGAATCAAGTTCCCAGTCAGCCGGGCATGCAAATGGGGCAGGGGCAGCTGACTGCCTGGAAGGAGTGCTTTGGGGATCAGGGAGATCTAGGAGATGCCTTCTTGCCCCCCGAGTCTGTGACTCTGTGACAACCCAGATAGACTCAAGAAAAACAGCAGGGCATCAGAGTGGCTGAGACGACAAGTGCCTGGGCTGGCATTGGAATCCTGGCCCCGCCTCTTAGGATCATGTGACCTTGGGCCAGTCACTCAACCTCTCTGAGTCCCAGTTTCTTCACTTTTAAATGGGGGTCCTAGCACTTCTCTCACATGGTAGTCATGGAGATTAAAGGAGAAAATAGGTAGAATCAGGTAGACTGAAAGGTCTGACTTTACCACCATACAAATCATACGTGTAACAAAAAATCTCTTGTACCCCTAAATCTATTTAAAAAAAACAAAACAAACAAAAAAAGAAAACAATCTAGCTCACTTGACGGACAGTCAATAAAACACTCCTTTCCTGTCCTCTGCCCACTGGAGCAGGATATCGGAAAGGGCTCCCCTCCCTGCTCCACCCTGACCTTGAGCCCTAGGCCAGGCAACCAGAATGCTTTGTAGATTCTCTTTCCCTGAGTGTCTGGGCTTCAGGTTGGGAGAGCGGGTGAGATGGCTTCTGGCTTGGAGCAAGGCCAGAGCGGTGGCCAGCTGGAGGGGACCCCGAGTCACCCTGACTTCACCAGAGCCCCTGCCAGAGGACCAAGAAATCCAGTCCCGCAGAATCGCAGAATTTCAAACCAGAAAGGGGTCTTAAGCCAGATCAACTCATCTTTCAGACGTGGAAACTGAAGCCTGAGAGGTGGAGAGACTGGCTTGCTCAAGGTCACAAAGGCTGCAGCAGGGGCAGAACCCGGCTCCAAACCTGGGCTCCCGACCGCCAGCCGGGGGCTCCGCCTCACCACCGCTGGGCTAGCTAGCTCTGGGAAACCCTCCAGCCGGGAGATGAGGCTGATGCATGTGCCTGATAATTGAAACAGGAGGCGGGGGCTGCTGAGGGGCCAAGACAAAGTGAGCTATTGATTGTATCTGAATTGCAATTAAATTGATGGGCCAGGATAGCAGGTCCAGACGCCTGGCATCTTAATTAATCATCAGCGCTATTGCCGGTGGCTGGGGGCCGGGTGAGGGAAGGGGACCTGCTGCTGCTGGCCTCATCGATCTGCTTGTTTGAGTAAAGCACATTGATTTTGGTTCGGAGCGGTAACAATCTGGTTTTGAAATAATAAACACCAACTCCATATCAAGATGTGGGGACAGATCGATGATTTATTTAGAGCAGGGCAGGGAGCCCGTTTCCTGGCTTTGGCTGCTAAGGAAAAGTGACGGTGCCTATGGGGATACCTTGAGGGACCCGGCTGTGGGTGGGTGGGACCCAGCCTGCTCATCTAGCCAAGGGAAAAAACAGCAGAAACCGACAACTCACAACCTCTCAGGCAAACAAAACCCTACTTTCGAGGCATGAGCCTGCCTGGGTCAGATCCTGCCCTGCCTCTCACAAGCTGTGTGACCTTGGGCAGGCTACTTAACCTCTCTGAGCCTGAGTCTCCTCATCTAGGGACAGCAGTAGTGCCACCTCATGAGGCTGATGTGAGGATTAGGCGAGTTAATGCCTGAGAAGAGCTTACGAGAGTGTCTGGTATGCAGTAAAGGACTCTAAGTAACGACGATCACTGCCATCCTCTCCGTCCCCTCCTCTAGAGAGGTCCATAAAAAGGGTTTGTCTGACCTTTCTTGGGAATTTTAAGTACTTCAGAAAGATTTAGCACCGCGTTTCTCTCTGGGCAGGAGACTCCAAAAGGGCAGTGGGTGTGCTGCCGTGGGCAGAGCTGACCGCCCAAACTAGGAATACGGGGAGGACGGAGCCGCGGACGAACAACAGGGCGTGTGAGGCGAGGGGCGGGGGGTGGAGAGGACCTGAGTCTGGAAGGGAGACGAACGAGAGGGCAGACTGCAGGGTGGGAAGAAACAGAATGGAACAGGTGCCCATGGCGTGATCTCAAGGGGACCTGGCTGTGGGTGGGTGGGCTGGGAGAGACGAGGAGAGTGAGCCCCCAGAGGAGGCCCCAGAACAGAAGGGGGGAAGGCGACAAGGGCCAGTCCTGAGACAGGCGGGGAGCAGCACCCTCCAGCCCAGGAGCCCGTTTGGAGATGGGGTGGGCCAGGGCCAGGGCCGATTCTGGAAAAGAGAGCCAGGTTTGAGGGGAAGGAGGCCCCACCTTGGCGGTACATGCGCATGGCATCGAGCAGGCGGGAGCCGCGGAGCTGGGCGCGAAGCAGGGGCACGTCCAGCTGCAGGAGCCCAGCCTCGCAGTGGTCTCCTGAGGGCAGGTCCATCTCGCTGCTGCTGCTGACTCGGCGGGAGGAGGCGGAACGGGGCTCCCCGGCCCAGCCCTCGGCCACAGGCAGGAAGCAGTGCACGAAATGCAGCTTCGACTTCTTGATGGTGTCAATGAGGGCGTCCTGCCAAAGGGAAGGGACCGCCCTCAGTGGGCTCTGATGGCCGTGCCCAGGAGAGCAGGGACTGGTGCCAGCACCTCCACTCCTCACAGGATAGCAGGTGTCCCAGCACCAGCCAGGACATGCTAAGCCTGGACAACTCTGCCCGCCCCAGGCCTGTGTGGCCACTCGAGAGGCAGCAGCACTGAAAAGAAGACCCCCCTCCCCCAGGGTGCCAGCTGACCTCAGTGTGCCCAGAGTGCCCAGGCCTGCCTGCCAGGGGTAAGGACGGGCCCCAGGGCCTGGGCTGGCACACTCACCACCTGCAGCTTAATCTGGATGCACAGTGACTTCTTCTTGACAGCCGCCATGCCCGTGGTAAAGGTCTTCCGCATGCTGGTGGCCCGACGCAGTGCCAGCTGTGAGCCGCCCTCCAGGCCTGCGACGGAGCCCGAGAGCACCGTGGCACTGCCTGCCCGGCCCAGAAACAGGTTGCTGATGATTTTTCTGCCACAGGCGGGAGGGCAAGGAATCACATTAACAGAGCAGCGGAGGCCTTTCCTCCTCCCAGCTCCTAGGGCTTCACACAACCCTCACACAGCCCTGGCCAGGGGCCTGGGTATATGGGCTGCATGCCCCACACCCTACAGAGAACCTTTAGAGAACTTTTCAAGGAGTAAGAAGTGAAAACCAGAGGCGGGCAGAAGCCCAGGGGTAGGCAGGATCGGACAGAGTGGGGCAATCTACTCGTCCTCCTCACCACGGGGGGCAAAGGTGAGGAAGGGCTGTCCCATGTGGCAGGAGAGATTTACTCATTACATTGACTGTTCACTGTCTGTCTCCCCCACTAGAATGTAAATTCCACAAAGGCAGGTTCACTGCTATCTGCCAAGCACCTAGAAGCCTCTGTCTGAGACCAGGTGCCCACTGACCATCTACTGAATGAAGGAACAATGACAGGGCCTATACGACTGCCGGGCCTCTAAGGCCGCTCCTTGTCTGAAGAATGCAAGGGTGTTATCCAAATTTAAAACTATAGGCTCTTTAGCCATGTCTTCTACCTCTAACCAGGAGGCCACCCCAGCCCTCAAGGCCAGCTGGCCCTGGCTGGTGCCTCTCAGGAAGTGCAGGCCATCTACGTCATGAGTGAGGGGGCCTCCGAGGCATCTGCAGGGGAAGGGAGCCCCAGAACAGCCCTGGGGACAGCACAGGGGCAGAGCACGTGGTATTCTTACTTCTGGGAGTCCTGCAGGAGCCGGGGGGCGTTCTGGGTGGCTGGGTTCTGCTTCGTGTAGCTCAGCCAGCCGGCCACGCTGTACTCCACCCAGTTGGTGCTGTGGCTGTGGCCCAGTAGGAAATGGTGCGGTTTGCTGCTGCGCAGAAGGGGACTTTGGCCTGAGGGTGGAAGAAGCAAGGTTCAGATTGTCAGGCTCAGACACGAAGCCTGGGGAATAAGTGAGCCCCTGGGTGGTGCCACCTGGACCCACACAGGCAGGTCCTCTGGACAGGAAGCAGAGGAGCCACACTCCAGGGATGCCACTTACCTTTCTTGTCACCCTCCTGGGGGCCATAATAGGAGAAAAGACGCTCTAGGAGGGCGTCCTCAGTGGCCCCTGGCACCAGAGCCTCCTCTTCCAACAGCCACAGCAGGCCCCTTGCCTCATTGGCTCGAGACAGCGAGCGCACCTGCGGTGAAGGAAAGCCCCACCTTGTCACATGGAGCTGGGGAAAGGAGCCAGGGACCCTGGCCCCAACTGCACACTGCGAACGTGCTACACATGTGTGCATACACACTGCAGCTTCTGCTGCTTGCGGCTGACACCCGTGGGGAGGCGGGCAGCAAGGGCAAGGAGGGGCTTGGAGAGGGATCAGAGAGAAGCCCACGGCAAAATATGATTCCTAGGACTTGGGTCAGAAGTCACCAAAGACTGAAAGCTTCCTAGTAACCCGAGCCCACACCCACCCTCTCCCTCAGAGGTCACCGGGGGATATCGTTCCCACTCTCTGGCACATTAAACGGGATAAAGTCTTTAGGGCCCTGAGCACAGTGCTTAGTCCAAAGAAAGCTCTTGGTAAGTGATGCCTGTGGGGTTAACACTGATCCCAGAGAGGGGAGAGCCCGGAGAGGGCTCAGGTTGCTGTAGGTGGGAGTTTATACACGGTATAAACTCAAGGGCCCAAAGTGTAAGGCAGGAGACTTAATGAAACTTAATGTGGCAGCCAAAATGGGCAGAGACTGGGGCAAGCCTAGAGAGCAAATGTCCCGCTCTGAAGGGAACAGCTTCCACTCAGCTACAGCCAACTGCTGTTCTGGAAGAACATTGGCCTAGTGTTGATAAGTCCTCTGGTTTTTCAAGAGAAGGTGTAAATAGAGAATTCTGATGTCTGATACCCAAGAAAGCCAAACGAACTAGGCCTGTGGCCACCTCTGGCCCGAAGGTACCTTTCTGATGGAATTCCCGTGTCTTCCTTGGGCAGCAAGGACTGAACCCTCCCCACACCCTATTCTGGCCTGGCCTTTAGGGACTGGAGGACAAGAGAAGCGAGAAAAATGCCACTTTCCCTGTCTTTGACTCCCGCTGCCCGCACCTCCTCCCCATGGCTGCCCAAGGGAGTCGGAGTGATTATCAGAAGGAAGGAGGATGTGGCCAAGGGCCGAGGGGAGTCCTTAGCAGCTGGAGCTCAGTGGCAGGAAAGAGCGATGAAGCCATCGGATGTGAGCAGCAGGCGGGGCACTGAGGAGCCCTTCCCCAGGGTGCAGCTGCCAGTGTCAAGGCCCATCAGACAGGGGAGAGCGCAGGAGGGAAAGGGTGGCTGAGCCCCATCCAAATGCACTGTCTGACCCCTGCTGCTCACGAGTCACCTGTGCTGACCTCCCCATCTCCTGAGAATGGCAAAGGCTCTCAAGTGAGGCCACCATGGGAACCCAGGTGGCAGGAAAAGAAAATCCAGCTTCCCTGGGGAGACTTGGTACTTGGGCACTTGAAGTATTTGTTCCCAGGGGAATACTCGCTCTCCCCGGGGCCCACCACTGTGCTAGCCAAGCAGGGCCATACTGCAGGGAGCCGGGGCAGGAACCAAAGCAGAGTCAGGGTAGCAGCAGCCTGGTAAAAATGCCAGCTCTCCAACAAAGCACCTGATGCAATTTCCCTAATGGAAGACAGTCACCAAATGCCAAGTGCTCATCAGGCCAGCCAGCCCCCCTCAAGCACAAAGGTGCCCAAGACACTAGCCCAAGCATAAAGGGTGACAGTGCTCACCCATGAGGTTGAGGGCTCACATTTATGACAGCTCCCAGAGGGCATCTTGGAGCTTGGCACTATTCCTTGTTTAAATGGGGCCCTGCTAGGTTGCATTAGTCCCCTTCTTGGGGACAATGGGAGGGAATGATTACATCTTTGGGGTCCAGGCCCTCACACCAGGTCTCCTGGCAGACACACTGGAGGCTCAGCCAGTCACAGGATTGGGACTGAGCTTCAGCTGGTGAGAGAAGAGGTACACCTGCCTGCCTGGCTAGGACACGGGTGGGCCATGGCCCCCACTGCTCCAGGGCAGAAGAAAGTGCCACCTTCCTGGCCAGACTGAGTGCTGAGGGCACAGCCCCATAGCTGTAAAGTGCTTGGTGTCTGGGCATGAATGTTGGGCCCTCCCTCAGCCTGAGTGGCACCCCCAGCAGCAGCTCACATGGGGAGGGCTCGACCAGAGGGAGAGAGGTGGGAAATGAGAGAAAAGGCCAGACCCCCAGTGGAATGCCTACCAGGGCCTGGTGGGAGGCCTCATCCACAGCGGCCACAGAGTCACCTGTGGTTGGCTCCAAGTCATCAAACGCCAGCTCGATGTTCTCCTGGGAAGGAAGGCAGCGCAGTACTGAGCATGAGGGCCACGTATGGGTGCAGCCCTATTAGGCCAGAAGGGGACTCTGGGGTCACCAAGGCCAACGTCCAGCATCCCAAATGACAAACTGCTACCCACCTCCCAAGGCAACACATTGTAGTTTTGGACAGCTACACTTCTCATAACCTCTTTTTATATTAAGCCAAAGTCGCACTCTCTGTCCCTTGCATCAGTTGATTAGGCAACACAGAATAAGCTACTCTCAATTTCACAAAATCATCCTTGAAACACTTGGAGACTGTCATTTTCCTCCTGAATCTTCTCGCATCCAAAATAAATATTCTCCCCAATTCATTCGACTCACCTCCATATGAGGTGGGATTCCAGATCTTATCCCGCCTGGGACACCCTTTTATGGAGGGCACTAAATAACCCACCACCGTCCTCACATCGGGAAAGGGAGGCAGGAAAGGCCAGGCCCAGACACACTCAGAGGCAGGAACCACACTGTTGCAACCCCCAGGGCCGGAGGGGAACTTGAAGGAGGGCAAGGGAGGGCTCCCACAGACCCCGAATGCACCTCTAGCTTCTTGGAGAGCAAACACTCCACAAAGTAAGAACGTAGTCAAAGCTGCAGGCCAGGGACAAGGGGGCAGGAGACGACTGCCACCCCAGGGGGCACAGGACAGAAATAAAGAGGGAGTAAAGGGCAGGGAAGACGGTGCTTTCCACAGCCACAGACGCCCTCTCCGAGGGTGCCAAGGCCAGAGAGCGGGGCTGAGGTAGGGCATGAGACCGCGAGGTACCTCCTTGTATCTTTCCAGCTCCTGCACGAAGGTGCGCTCGTGGAAGAGCCTCTGCAGCCGGTCCTGGACGTAGTTGTGGCACAGCTCCTCAAAGGAGGCTCCGCGGGCTGAACCCCCCTGCTCAGGGTTCTGGAAGCCTGGAGTGTCCACAATCATCATGGAGCAGAGCGAGTGCTGGCTGGACTTGAGAGCCCTTCACAGGGAGAGCCTAAGTCAGAGCTGGCCAGGGCAATAGCACAGAGCAGGCCCCGCTGGTCTGCCCCTGGCACCAGGCAGCCCTGCCCTGCCTCAAACCAGATCTCCATCCCTGCCCAGGTACCCAGGACCCTGGTGGGGAGGACGGGCCTTGCCTCCATTATGGCCCATGGGACAGCGAGCCCTCTGCTGGTGGAGGGCGGCCCTGTGTCAGCCAACCACAGGTGCAACGGTATCAGCTCCACCTTTGCCAACTCAGGGAGCAGGGAGCCCTTGGGTCCTGCCTGGCACTCACCTGTTCACCAGGGAGACCAGCAGGGTGAAGAGCTCACTGTAGAGGCCCGATGCCATGCCCTCTAAGCACTCCAGGGCACTCAGTTTGGGGCCTGTGGGGCAAGAGATCAGCTTTGTCTCCTGCTCCCCGGGGCTCCCCACCTGGGTACGCTCCCTACCCTGCAGGGGGCTCTGGGACTGGGCCCCCCGACTGACGGAAGCATCTACTCGCTCCAGCAGTCCCCTCCACCCCCAGAGATGGCAGCCAGCCCTGGACGAGGCCTCCCACTCACATCCACCCGCTGAGGGGCTGAGGGTACCTGTGCCATCTCCCAGGCTGCTCTCCTCGGGGCCCTGGCGGAAGGAGGTGGACCGCTGCAGGGTGCCGCCCTTGTGCTGGTGCTTGAAGATGGCCGAGGACAGCTCCTCCAGGCCGCATCCCAGCAGGTACGCAGCCTTCTGGGCCCACTCATGGCGGGCAAACTGCTTTCGCCCAGCTGTGGGGTGGAAAAAAGGATCTGGCATCTTGGGTCTTTCTCCTTAGGCCAGCCGATGACCGCTATGCCTTCTCCCCACAGGACTGGGGAGTGGGCATCTACTGGAGGGAGAAACCAGCCCTGATGACACCAGATGGGCTTCAGGCAGGACAAGGACAGCCAGCAGCTGCCAGCACTTCCTGCGCCTCTGGGGGACGGAGAGAATGAGCAGGTCCTAAAAGAGGAGGCAACTCCACTCGCTGCCGCCAGAGGGCGGCAAGCCAGCAGCGAAATCCCTCAGAGGGTTTGGCTCCAGGGGGCCCCAACTTGGGGAAGGACAAAGTCAGAGGCTGAGCCAGCCCACCTGTGATGAACACAAGACCCACGCTATCCTGAGAGAGGACTAGCGCCTCCCTCTTCCCTGGAAGCATTAGGACCTCCCTCTTGCCCCCAGGCATCTGCCAGGGGGGACCACAAATGGCCCACAGTGAGGAGGCAAAAAAGCGGCAGGGGAAAGGAACAGCCCACACAGACATATGCGCCTCAGCCAACATGTGTCTAATCGCGGCAATTAGGGAAAGCTAACAAGAAACAAGGTTTTACCTTCGGCAGCTTCTGTAAGGCAAAGGACCAGCATGCAGCATGCAAAGAAAAACAGTGTGTTAGCAAACAGTCATCAACTGAGCCGCCAGGCCCACGGGAAGGGGCCGTGGCGGGTAGGGGCTTATGAGGATGAGCCGGCAAGAAAACATCCAGACTGGGGAACGCGCGCTCACACACACTCAGTCTCAAAGGAGTATGTCTGTGGGTGTGATCACACCGACACACGCAGAAAGAGACACACAAAGACGTTATACCCACCCCCCGCCCCCCACGGCCCTGGAAAACTCTGGAAGCTCTGAGGAGCTACAGATGCTGCTCGACAACCAGGTGCGTGCGCTGACACACCCAGAGCTCCCCACCTGCAGTCAGAGCTGGGTGGGGTGAAAGGAAACCTGGGCTCGTCACCTCCTCAGAGTACAGCAACTTCCCTCAAGACACAGCCACACGCCTGCCTGCCCGTCCTCCCACTCAGTCTGGACACAACTTCTTTAACCCAGAGCCTGGGTCCTCTTTGGCAGGGCTGCCACCTGCTGGGGTCACAAGGGGCCTGGCACCCAGCGCCTGTTCCTGCATGCACCTGCCACTGCCAGCGCGTTTGCACTGCTGCTCAACAGCCGGGGGCCTTCGCACCCCACAGGTGACAAAGTCAAAGCCCAGGGTGCCGCTCAGAGCCAGCATCCCCTTTCTCTAAAATGGAGGAGAAAGGGGCAAAGAGGTGCTCGAATCACCAGTCGCTGCCCCTCAATGTCAGAGGAGGGCGACGGAAGTCTTCCCAGCCATTCTCAAGCCCAGCACGCTGCCGAAGCGCGGCCCGCTCGTTCCGCGGTGCCTGCTGCCCCCTAGTGGGAGAGACACAGCCACCAAACCGCCGGAGACAAGGGGTGAAGACGGGAAACTGGCCTCAGAAGCCCCAGGAAGCAAGCCCACCCCCAAGCCTCAGCCCCCTGGAGGCCTCCTGAGAGGTTCCAGGATCTGGCTGCAAAACAGGAAGGAGAAGCAGCTACTCCTGGGACTCCGAGAAGCCCCACAGCCAGCAGGCCCCCCTTCCTCCCTCTACCCCGGAGCTTCGCCCCAAACCAGTCCCCTCTGCTACGATGGAACAAGCCCGGCCCCCAGGGCAAGCACCAAGGCAGGGTGAGTGGCCCCTACACCCCAGGGCGGGGCAAAGGTCAGTTACCCGCTTGCTCCTCAGGGGCCTCTGTCAGGAAGGGAACAAGAAGCAGAGTTATTCCTGGGCACTGCTCCGAGTGCGTGCCCTTCCCTCGCCCTCAGCCTCGGGACACCCTCCCCGCTCCGCATGGTGCTCCCAGTCAAGGCCAGCTCAGGCCAGGCCTCGGGCCACCGCTGGCAGAGATGCTTCTCAGCCCTCTGCTCTGCTGTGGGGGACTAGGAAGAGGCACAGGCAAAAGAGGGGTGTGTTTGAGAACAGCTGGGCATGGGCAGGGCTCCTTTAGTCTCCTGGGCATCAAGACAGGCTGTTGGGATCCACGAGGTTACCTTTGGTGGCTCCTGCAGCCCCCAGGTGGTAGATGGCAGCCAGGATGAGCCAGCAGGCCTTCTGCTCATCAGGGGAGATGCCCAGCACCTTCATGGCCGTCTGCAGCTTACTGAACTGCTGCGCCGCTTTCTGCTTCTCCTCAGGCTGCAGAGAAGGACGGGCGCACTGGCACTGGACCCCAGAGGGGCTGTCCCTCCCAGCACACCCCACGCTGTTGGACTCAGCGAGGGCGAGACTTGAGTGGAGCCACCCAGATCTGGCTGGGCTCCTGCTATTCCCAGGGGGCATCACGGCCGACAGAGGCTTCTCCGACTCCCAAGGGCAGGGCTGCCACCCCAGGTCCCTCACCTTGGCCAGTGGCACAATCCCAAACACGTTGTTCTCTGCCAAGTGGTTCAAGTGGAGCTCTGTCCTAGGGGTACAAACGAGGCGTCAGCACAGCGCTTGGTCCCCACGCCCAGGCATCTCCCTCCCAGGGCAGACAGCTTCGGCTTCCAGGTGCCCATCCTCCCTCGCTGTCAGTGCCGCCACCTTTCCTAATTGGCCTGGATGCCTGGTCACAGCACCAGCCTCCCCAGGACAGGTCACCGGAGACGCCCTGGTGAGAGGATCCAGCCAGACCCCTGGACGGGAACAGGGAACCTGCCTAAAGGGTGAGTCCAGCAGAGTAGAGACTGTGCCCTCAGTTACGGGAAGGGCTAAGGAGGACAATGGCCTGGGGCTGCTGGCTCAGCCTGACCATGTATCCCTTTTTAGTGAACACAGACAGCAAGTCCGAAGGTCTGAAGGGAGGAGTGGGGCAGAGGCAGCCAACATGGGAAAGGAAGGGCTGGCATGGAACAAGTATGGGCTTTGGGCCCCGGTGTGAACTCAAATACCAGCTCAGCCCCATCCAGCTGTGTGACTGTGGCCAAGTCCCCAGCCACCTGCGTCTCTGTGCTTTCCTCTCCAGACCTGGCTTCATGGGTAACAGAGATCCTAGCCAGGCTCTGGGAACACTTAGGGTCAGCTGCGCCCCTCTCGTACAGCAGGTCTCTAGTACCCGGGACCAGGGAGCTCCTGACAGGGCCTGTGTCTCACTCATCTCGCCATCCCCAGGGCCCAGCTCAGAGCCTAGCACATAGTAGGCACTCAATGAACAAATGGTACAGGATCCAATCAAGTGGCAAGGCCCAGGAACCCAGTCGGTGGGCCGGAGTCCAGAGCACCCTCTGTATGCCCGCTGTCCCGTGTCACCTGAGGCTGCTATCCCCACAGGCCAGCAGGTAGTAGAAGATGTTGAACGTGGCCTCGTTGGCTGGACGTCGAGCCACACGCAGCTTCTCCAGAAGCATCGTCTGTGGCAGAGTGTGGAGATGTGGGTCAGGGGGGTAGTGCCAGGCTGTTTCTCCCACCCCACACTGGAAGGAACCAGGCCATGGTCCTCCAGGCCTTGGGAACAAGCAGCTGCATCTTACTCCCAAGGTGTGTTCAACCAGAGGCCAGATCCCCCTGGGGTCAAACAGGGGACAGAACCAGGAGGAAGAAGACAGGCCCAGCTCCTGGGGGGACCCTGCTGCCCTGACCAGCCCCCAGGCACCAGCCTTCCAAAGATGGGAGCTTGTGGTGAGATATCCACCCTGGGAGGGAATCCGCGCTAGCCAGGCCCTGTTTTACCAACAAGCCTGCCCTGAGAGAAGCCCCAAGCATGGACTTCAGAAAGCGTGCATGAGGCTGGGACAGTAGGGTGGGGACAACCCTAGGGTTGGGAGGGAGAAGGGAGCTGGGCAGGAGGCCGAGTTGGGCCCCATCCAGGGCAGGAGGCACGGAGGGCAGACTGGTGACGCCTCCCGGCAGTGCAGGCCAGCCCTGCCTGTGCTGGGTCCATTTTGCTAGGGCAGGAAAGTGGAGTGAGGCTCAGAAGAGAGCCCGATTTCTAGGGCACGAAATCAGGTGGCCCATTTCCCACTACCCTGAGGCCGGGGCAGTGCCCCCTCACCTGAATGGAGGCTGAGGCCACCTGGCCAGCTTGGTCAAAGTCCAGGGAGAGGATCTGGGAGAAGCGGGTGGCATTGCCGTTCATGATGGTGGGGCTGTTCCCAAAGGCTTCCAGGAGGGTGTACAGAGCCTGCCACTTCTCCACTGCAGAATACGGGCCCAAGGGGATATCAGGAGAGCCAAGGGCAGCTCATCCCCAGCCATGAGCTCCAGAGGCATGGAGCCTTGGAGCCACTCAGACCGGAACTGCCCAGGGACAGAGTGGTTTTAAGAGGATGGAGAGGCCAGGGAGAAAAGGAGCTGGGACCTAGGAGGGTCCTGCCTCCCTGCCCCATCTCCTCACCCTATTCTCAGCTTTCCCAGTGTTTCCTCACCAGAAAACACCTTGTTCCCGCTGGTGCCTGCGATGGTAGCCAGATATTGCACCAGATGCTGGCAGCTGGTGGTCTTGCCACTGCCACTGCTGCCCAGGAGGATGATGGACTGGTCCTGACGGCTCATCAGCATTGCCCGGTATGCGGTCTGGGCCACGGCATAGATGTGGGGTGCCATGTCCTCCCGCCGACACCCCTTGAACATGTGCATCACCTTGGGCAGGAGAGTGATGGAGGGAAGGGTAGGCTCTTAGCTGGTCCCCTCCAGACGCCCTCACCCCCACGGTCCACATCTTTCTGGATTTTCACTCCAGTGGTGCCCAGGGATTCTGAAGCTAAGGCCAAGCATGGAGATGCAGATACTAGCCAAGTCCCGGACTCTGTTAAACGTTATGGGGAGGTCCTTCTGTCCTCCATCCCTCGAAATGACTCCTCTTCCCAAGGTCAACTGTGAGGGTGGACAGGAGCCCATGGGATGTCAAAGGGGAAGGGCAGAGAGCCAGGGCAGGTGGGGTGGGTGGGGGGTGGGTCCCTGAGTCAGCATGGTAGCCTCAAGGGTGCCGCACCTTCTCAGAGTACACGGCGGGGGCCCCACGGGGGCTGAGGACCAGCAGGCTGGGGCCAGCATACGTGTGCAGCAGGCTAGCACCGTAGCGCTGGCGCAGGGTGTGTAGAACGCTGGACTCATTGAGGTACACCAGCGAGGCCAGATCGTCTAGACGGTCGCAGGAGGGAGCATTAGCCTGTGTGAAAGGACAGGCAGGCGGCATTGAAGAAGCAGAACCTGTCTCCACTGCAGAGGACAGGGCTGCCCTGCCCAGCCCACTCCTGTGCCCTCGCCCCGCCTCCAGCATACCTTCTCCACGTCATCCTCATCCACGTCCAGGATGGCTCCGTCGTGGTCCAGCTTCACGCGCACCTTCCCCTCAGGTAGGCTGAGCTCCTCGGATTTGAGCTGACTGGCTGCAGAGGAGGGACAGACGGCTGGACATGGGCCTGGGAAGCCTTTGCTGCCCTCCATGGTCCTGCCCTCCTCCCCACAGTGTCACCAGCCTCCCCTTGCTCACCGCCCAGCCCTCACCAGACCCAGAAAGCACACTCCCTGCCCAGCCCTGAGACCAGAGTCCTGGACACGTGCCTCCTGCCCCTCCGAAGACTCACCCAGTGAGAAGCCATCCTTATGGACCAGCCACACCTTCTCCGTCTCATACCAGGCCTCCTCGGCTGCGATCTGCTCTTCTGTCTTGGCCTGTCAGAGGAGGGAAGAATAAAGTCAGGCCCTGCTCTGGAAGACAGCAGTAGAGAGGAGACGAGTGAGGGGAAGGCCTTCAAGATGAGCCGCTGGGCGAGGGAACAGTTAGGTGGCAGACACAGAACACAGGGACATCAGAGGTGTCAGGGAAAGAGGGCGGGGAAGCCAGGTAGCAGTGGTGATTCTGAGTAGCCCTAAGGACAAGGACACAGAGGAGAGACCACGCCAGCATTGAGGGTCTGGAAGGACAGGGACACAGGGAGAGCAGGCCCCAGGAAAGCGAGGTTCTGCCTTCAGCTACCCTCTGCCCTCCACCACGCCAAGCCTATAAGATCAGTATCCTGAGCCCAAGCCCCTAAACCCTGGGCCACAACTACTAGGATCTTTCACATCCAGCTTCTCCCCTCATCCAAATGGCAGGGCCTCCTTCACCGAGCTGGGAAAGGGCATTTCCTTGGACCCGAAGAGAGAAGTGTCCACCTGGGACACTGTGCAGTGCAGAATGATAGGTGGGTTGGGAGCCCTAGCCTGAGTCCTGGCCTTCCCCTGCACAGGATGCTCTACCTGGGCAGAGGGACAGTGCCCAGGTGCACATGCCAGCCTCCCTGCTTCTCCTCCATGTCACGGTCAGCAAAGGCCCCTCCTCAGAAAGTGGCAGTGACACAGACCCAGTGGACGTGCTAATGCCACACAAGGGCACGAGGCAGCGTGGCCAGAGATTTGGAGGCAGGGGGCAGCCCTGCTCTGTCGAACACAGGGAGGGACTTGTATGTCACACAGATGGGCACAGGAGTGGGTGTCAAGGGGCTGGGGCCCAGAGGCCCCAGGAGGTCACCACAGGCTCTGTCAGGGTGTGGGGCTGTCAAACCTGGCATCCCTAAGGACACTGGAGCTGGGAGGCAGGAGAGAGCCCAGTGCCCGTGACCCACCAGGCTCCCTTGGTCATTTGTGGGCAAAATGGCAGCAAAGCCATCCAGCAGCCCCTGGTGGGGAATGGACGCCCCAGGGGCATGGACCCACCCTCAGGCTGGCCCTAACCTCCCCCCAAGGCCCCCAGCTGTGAGGCACAGTTAGTGTCCTAGAGTCCCTCATCCCAGGGGTCCCTTCCTCATGAGACCTGATGCCCTGGATGAGGGATCAGGAAAGGACAAAGAAACATAAGAAGTATGTTCTTTGTCACAGTTCTTGGAGTTGAAAGAAAGGAGATCTGGGTTCTACTCCCAGGTTGGACTCTGGCTTCAGGTAATGCCCCCTTGCGGGCCAACTGCCCTTCCCCGGCCTGGGGGGAGAGGGCCGGGCTACACCAGAGGCTCCCCGGGCTCTGGGTTTCATGAACCAGCAAAATGATCTTTTAGATGGGATGGTTGCTATGGGGCTGTCAACATTTTGATTTGTTAAGTGAAGACATTAAAAAAGGATAGTTCTTTACATTTGAAGAAATACAACTTTATAAAAAAATCATTACAATGTTGTATTTTTTTTCAAATCACGTGAGACAGGAGAGATCTTTGTCTCGAATGGGCACATTCTATGGGCTACGTATTTGGGGACCGATGACATCAAAGTTGTAACTAACTCCTTTAGTGCTAATCTGAAAATGGGTTTCTCAGACTGGCCAGGAGGTGGAGACAGAGAATGTGTCACCTTCAGGCTTGGGCTGGGAGAGGGCAGAGATTCACCTTTTCAGCTTTCTCTACCCAGACTGAGAAGAGTTGAAACACCCAGAACCCAACCAGGCCCTCAGACTCCAGTGGCTGAGAACCACATGCCACAGAGACCAAACTTGAAGGGTGACACTTGGTCCAGAGGCTCCCCAAGAGCCTGGCACAGGGCTGTACCATTTCGAGCTCCTGGCACTGCCATCCCCTGAGGGTCCCCCCAGACACAGGGTGGGAGCCTGAAGGAGAAGAGGCCTTACACTCCAGCACGAGGCCCGGGCACAGACGCCAGCCCAGGTACAGGCCAGGGGTGGTGGGTGGTCACCGGAGGAAGCGGAGGGCTCCCGAGGGCGGCAGAAGCACCCTACCTGGCTGTGGGCAGGAGAGGCGGCCTCAGGGTCCAGCTGCCGGCAGCAAGCAAAGAAGAGAGAGAAGAAGAGGGGTGAAGACAAGCAGACCACTGGCATGTCCCTTCAAGCAAGCACCCCTGGACCAGATGAGCCGGCTCACTGTCACTGCCCAAGGCACAGGGCGGAGGTGGGAGGACCTCAGCGCCAGGACACCTGGGAGCTGGCCTTGGTGGGTGAACTGCAGCTAGTCAAGGAGAGGCCAGACCAGGTTACAAGGTTACAAGACACCTGTTACCATCAGACTCTCAGAGGAGATGCTCTTTTAAGTCATTCCCAGTGGCCTGGAAAGGAGTCTGCCAGTCCGCCTCTAGTCACAGTCTCTCCTGGGCCAGCCATCTGGTTCATTCTGAATTAGGCTTCCTCTTTCATGTGTCTGCCAGGCCAGGCACCTCACCATACCCAGGGCCTGGGCCCCGTGGGAGCCTTCTGCCTTATCTCCAGGGCATTTCTCAGCCTAGCTCCCCTGTGGCCACCAGACACCAGCACAGAGCTGTTTCTTGCCTCACATGCCCAAGAGTGCTACTCCCCATGCCAAGGGCTGCTCTCAGAGCTGTCCCCCTGCACCTGTTGGAACAAGGCCTCCAGCAGCCCCAAGTCCTCTTCTTCAAACCCCCAGTGCACCCCTATACCTTTCCCAGGAAGGCACACTAACCCCACGCAGGGCCAACCTGGGGCCACCTCCCAACTGCCCAAGAGCCAAGGGACTGTGGTCAGCCTTGACCTCTGTCTCTGTCCAGTTACTTAAAGCCCTCGAACGCCTTTCTGGACAGGGTGGGAGTCAGCTGGGCCTTGCATGTTGCCTGTTAGAAATGGGCAAGGAGTTAATAGGCCCCACCTGGGTCTGGGGAGCCAGGGCATCAAAAATGGGGAGCATCAGCTCCCTGCCTTGCCACCCACCACGCCGTGGCACCAAGACATGTCCTCATGGCAGAAGAATGGGGCCAGGGAGACTTGATCCCCAGCCAAGAGGGCCCCTCTCCCATGTGCACAGAGTTTTGGGCTCTCTGAAGGAACAACCCTCCCCAGATCCCTTTTCTCATGTCTTCCAGTGGGAAGCCAATGTGAAGGCCCACAGGCCACCATGGAGCCACCCTTCACAGCCAGTGCTCCTACACACAGACACACACGGTCCTGCCACCAGCCTCAGGAAAAGGAGGGCCAGGGGCTAGGGACCCACACCCGACAGAAAGGGCATTACAGGAGCTGTGAAGATCCTTTCAAGCCGTAGGTGGGCCTCTTCCACGGGGGTCAGCTGGACCTTGGCAGCTCCTGCCTGAAGGTTAAACCACTATTAGTCCTGGCCTGGGGGCCCGGGGTATAGCATGCCGAGCTCCCAGCCCAGAAAGCCACTGGGACCCAGCAGGGAAGTGGAGCAGGGTCAGGGAGGCAAGCCAGGTGCCAATTTGAGTTTTTAAACTATCAGATGAGGAAAAAGAACAGGTGCTTGGGAGTTCTCTGGTTATTTTTTCCTACTGTCCTAACTATCTTGAGCGCCAAACAGCCCTGTTACCCCACACACCCTTCTGGCCCCTGCCCCAGGCCCAGGTGACAGGTGGCTGGACTCCAAGTCAGGTCATGTCTCAGCCCCCAACTCCTCCATAGTGAGAGGAGGGGCGGGGAGGGTAGCCAGCCCAGGAACAGGCACACGACACTCCTTGGCTACTTGGAGGTTCTCCTGAGGGGCTGACAGTTCAGCTCACACCCTGCTTGTTGGGCCAAAATGCCCATGCCAACTCCTCCCTGTGCGCCAGGAACAGTCACTTCCTGATTCATGGAGTGGGCCAGGAGGGTGGGAACAGCTACAGCTGCCTATTCTGTAAGTGCTGCAGCACCCAGGACGAAGAGGGGCAAGGCAGGTTCCAGGAACCCCAGGACCTGGGAGTTAGCACTCAAGGGTCCTCAAGGACCCTCAGGCTGTGCCCCAGCATACTCCTGAGCTCTCTCCCTCCAGCCAGAAGGAGGCTGCACAAGCACAGGGAAGCAGGGTTGGAAGCTGATGCCCCTCCCCAACACACTGAGAGGCCTCAGCAGGGTCCACAAAACCGGGTGGTTTGAAGACAACTGTCCCCAACTCAAAGACCAGCCACACAGGCATCCCCTTCCAAGGGGCAGGGGTTAGACTAACCATCTTTGGGCCCTCGGTCCTGCTTCTCAGCCTCCTGCCCCACTCAGAGGGTACCTTCTGGGAAGACAGGGTCACCCCAGATCCAAAGAGGCTCGCTGTGCCTATCCGCCATGCAGGCACAGGGCTCCTCAAGAGTCCTATTGCCAGAGGGACACACTGGCCAGGCCTGAGGAAGGTAGTGATGGCAGTCATGGCATTAACAACTGCTATTTGCGTCCCTGTCAATGCTGGCCATTTGTAGAGCACCCACCCTCCCCGGGACTAGGTTTGGAGCACCACCTGGATCATTTCTAGTCTTCTGGTTACTTAAAACCCTTCAAAGCAAGTATTATCCCTTATTTCAATTCCAAAATCCAAAAATCCCCCAAAACAAAAGATTTTCCTTAACTATGCTGGTGGCAAAACCTGATTGTTTATCCTCTGTCCCCCTGCAGTGTGAATATTCATAGACTTTGCTTTACAAATATTAACGTGTTTGTTACGGGTTGCTGCTCGTTATGCATACCGCATGACATTCTAAAATACCCAAATTACTAATTCCTAAAATATTTCTGGCCCCAAGGGCATCAGAAGAGAGATTATGGACCTGTGTTATACCCACTTGACGGGCTCATTGGGCAAGTGGCTGGGGACGCGAACACAGGCCTCTTGACTTGAAAATATACTGTCTCTCTATCCCTGCACTGATCTGCTAAGACTCTGCCCCTTGGCTTGAGATCTGGGGCCTCAAACTGGCACCATGTAGCTGGGGACCAGGCCCCGACTCCCAGGACAAGGCCAGGAGCATGCTGGTTAGTGGTTCCCATCCTAGGTGCTGGGCCAGAACCCAGGCAACCACGGGTCCTGGAATTCAGTTAAGGAAAGCCATGCAGTCCCTGCCACTGGCACACGGCCCTGGGCCCAGCCTCTTAGTCATGCAGGGTTTGTTGAGGTGGCTTGGGGAAGCCGGCTGTGAGGGTGGCTGGCCCTCGAGCAAGAGTGGTGAGGGGCAATGCAGGTTAATGACACACTCGGGTACCTCCTGCTGCACACCAGGGGCTGGTGACTTGGATGGCTGCTTTCCAGTGAGGTTTGACTTCCGGCCAGCGGAGCCTGGGTCCGCCACCTCTTCTGGTGGGGCTGGGGAACACTGCTTCTGAGGGGTTTCAGGTGTGGCTGGGGAGCCTGCTTTCCCTGGGGAGTCCACCATCTTTGGGGAGCCTGGTTTCCCCAAGGAGCCTGGCTCCTGGTTGGAGGGCTTGTCCCCCTTCCCAGGAGACTGCTTGCCACGGGGCTTGTGGTCCTTGCCTCTGCCTCGAGACATCAGGCTCCGCAGGCCCACTGAGAGCTCGTCCTTGGCTGCCTCCTTCTTGGCTTCGTGCTTAGGTGGAACAGGGGGAGGAGGTGGAGGGGGTGGCGGTTTGGGGCTAGGAGCTGCCTTTTCTCCCCTCTTGCCTCGAGCTGGGTACTCAGGGGACTTGACCCCTCTGCCTGGGGGCTCCTTGGCACCCCCAAGCTCCTCACCGGGCAGCACCTTGCTGACCACCTTCCTTACTGCATTTGCCACCCGCTTCCGCGACAGGCCCTGGGCCTCCTCACTTGGGCCTTCTGCCGAGGCAGCCCCGGGGCCGTTCATGGCGAGTGTGCGTGCAGGGCTCTTGGCTCTCTGGGACGTCTCTGAGGGTATCGGACCGGTGGGAGGCTGAGGACTCTTAGATGGGCCAGTGCTGTCCTTTGAGCTGCCCTCTAGCTACATACAAATACAGGTAGACATTAGCATCAACCCCGCATCCCTGCCCACCCCATGCAGAGGAAGTGACAGGGTGTGACCTCATGCCCTCGAACAGATCTTCCATTCATCCACCAAACAACACATAGCTGCAAGAGGCTATCCCGGGGAGTCCTCTTTCCATCTTCCTGATAGGACAATTGCATCTAAGAGTTTGGCTTCTCTTTCCCACAAAGCACAATCAGGTACTGTTGTCACCTGCTGTCTATCTCAGGGCTTAGCACAGAACTGTGAGATGCTAGTACAGAGTGCCCAGAGGCCCATGAGGTGCCCCAGAGTTACTGGCTTTATGCAACCAAACCCCAATCCAGGCGAGCCCACTGCCTCATAGCCCAAACAGCAGTAGCCAACTGCTGCTACCACTCCTGCCACCAATCCCAGCCTGGGGCCTCCTGCCTTTGTGCTCCCTGGTCCTTCCATCACCTGCTTTTCTGGGCGGTCAGACCCAAAGCCTGCCAATTCTAAAGATGGCAATGGTCAGGGAGCTCTTCCTGGCCCCAGGACATGCCACACCTCCTGCCCCCAATGCCCCTGTTCTGTGGCCACTGTCTGCCCATCACCTATACTCTCACTGGCGGCATAGACCCAGCACTGGCCCAGGAAGCTTCTACTTCAGCCTGCTTTCTGCCAGTCTCTTTGCAGTTTTCCTCCTGCAAACCTCTCAAGGGTTTGGAGGCTTCCCAGCTCCCAGATTGTGTGTGGTATGATGGGAGGAAGAGAAGGCAGCTACGGCCCACAAAGGGTTAAGCACTCAGGCAGCCACAGCTCCACTCTGCCCTAGAGCGGGGTCCCTGGCCCAGCCAGCCTCTTAAGCTCTGGGCACCCAGGAGCCAACTGGAGTACGCTGGCACCCAGTTGGTATGTCCACCCTTCTCCCACATACTGGTGGGAAATGTCTGAAGTCCCAACGACTGCCACTGGGAAGGCTGATGGCAGGGCAGAGTCTTCCTTGCTGGCCAGGCAGTGCTCTGTCACTAACTGGGCTGTGCTTTAGTCCTTGTTCCCCAAAACGGTCACCTTGGTTCTAGAATGCACCTGGGCACTGGGCTCTGTGAAGGTCTGGCTGCTCATGCCTGTCTGGGTGCGGGAAGATGCTCACAGAGTGACAGACCTGGGAGCTGTTACCTTTGGACGCCACACGGAGAGGGTGCCCCACCTCCTGAGCAGAGCTGAGCCAAGGGCCTTAGTCCAGGCTACAGGGCAGCTCTTCTGCAGGGGTGGAGAGGGAAGGCTTGGAAGGTGCCTCTCCCTCAACCTCTTAGGCCAAGAGTGCTCAATGGCATGCCAGGACAGTGCAGAGTTGGCCAGTGGCCCCAGCTGCTGGGTCCTACCTCTTTCCCCTCCCTTTTCCAGCTTTGCTCCCAACTCCCTAACTTAAGATGCTGATGGCAAAGACGATAGTAATTGCTAACACTTACACAGTACTTACCATGTGCCAGGCACTCGTCGAAGCACTTTATATGTAATTTTCATAAAAAAATCTGGGCAACTCTGAGTCCCCTCCCTCACATTTTTCAAACACATCCCTTTGAAATCACAGGCTGGCCTTGCAGGACTGTTTACACATCAGGTGGAAGCCACAATGCCTGGCTAATCAAATTGTCCGAGGAATTGGGGGGAGTCGGGATAGGCACCATCTGGGGTAATAAAGCGAGGATCTGTTTTGTGATCCAGCTCTGCCCCAGAGCCCTGGGCACTCCGCCTCCTGTGCTGACTGCGGCCCTCTCCTAACGGCACATCTCTGGACCTGCTGTTCAGGAACTCTCTCTCCTCTATTGCCTTGGAAAAGTCCAGCTTTATTCGGGGTCTCTATCCCAAGGCTGTGGGGCTGGGGGCAGTGGGCAGCTAGAACCTGCTTCCGGATCACCCGTACCAAGCAGCTGACGGGGTCTTGGAAGAGACAGCAGCAGCTGCAATGAAATCCCTCTGTGCCCTTGTGCCACCCAGAGCAAGCTAAAGAGTCCCAACAGCTGAGCTCTCATTTGGTGCTCCCCGACCTAAGAGTTTGCCCGGCTAAGCCTCTCCAGCCCCAAAGGGTTCAGGAAACCAGAACTAAAGCTAGGCAACTAAGTGGGGATGGGAGGAGAAGGTCAGGAGGACCTTGACCATCTCCTTCGCAGCCCCCAAGCTGGCATCGCACACGCTGCACCTTCTCCCCCTTGAAAGGCACTCCGTCTAGCCATGCCACACACGGAGGGGTCCCTGTAGTCCCTGCCGCTCCATGGAACTGTCTCACAGGCTAGTCTAGGGCTGGCAGGTACAGGGACAAACCCAACCATCCCGACACACACACACACGGGGGTCTTGGAGAAGCACTTACGGCCCCTTCCTCCTTGCCAGGAGGGCCAGGCTTTGGCAGGATTTTGTCCTCCTCTTTAACCTGAGGGAGCAGACAGAGAAGTCACTGGCGGGTCGGGGCCGGGAGACCCAGCAGTAAAAGCACAGGAGAAAGCATTGAAGGGGCCTCTCTCCCTAAGAGGCAGAGCTCCTGGGTCTTCAGGAGCACTGGGGCCAGGGCATCTGGACAAGAGATACCCTATCCTGGGATGAAAACTGTCCAGTGACAACTTCAAGAATGAAGAGTCTCTGTGGGGGCAAAAGCCAAGTACCCTTGCCCTCAGTGCCCAGCCACGGTGCCCATTTGGGCTGTGTCAAGAGGTCCGCCCACAGCAACACCATGGCTTGATTACATGGCGGATAGAAAGATCCAGCTAATTCAACTCATGCCAAACTACAAGAGTCATTCCCAGCTCAGACAAGAAGTGGTTTGAACAGAAAGCCCCTGCTCCAGTCACTGGGGAGGAAGGCCAACCCCAGAGTGGGTGCCCGCTGGGCCAGCGAGTTCAGTGTAGGGCGCATGGGTGGCTCCATCAGGCTGGCTCTGGCTCACTCCTAGGTCCTGTATGACTTCTCCCAGCTCACAGCCTGAGGGCCCTCCCAGCCACAGCTGAGCTCTGGCTGGACGCAGGAAGTGGGGCAGGGGCAGGGATTCAGGAAGCCAGACACTTTCCCAACCTCAGACCCACAAAACTGCCAACCATGCAGCTGAGGGAGGGAACCCCAAGGTTAGGGGCGGGGTGTGGAAGAAGGAAAGATGCCTGAGCTCTGGATACTGTGGCCAGGGGTTTGTGCTAGAGCCCAGGAGCTGACTGGCCTGGCTCAGTGAGAAGGAGCAGATACCACAGTGTGTCTGGAAAAGAGGCAGGTGATGTGGAAGCTCTGAAGGTTCTTTCAGTTCAGAGACTGGCTTGGAACAGACTCAGAGGGGCCAGGCCTCAAGTTTGGGAGAGCCTTCTCCCCTCCCCCTCACCAGCATCTCTCCCTCTGAAAGCTCAGGCAGTCCAAGTGGATTCAATTTCCCTTCTTTCCCCAGTCACCTAGGACAACAGGGAAAAGACAGGCCTATTCCAACCCTCCCCATCCTCAGCATGCCTTTCTCTCCAGGGCGATGGGCATAGGAGCACAGGAGGAAGTCCTTGATTCTTAAGGGAAAAGATCCTTAGAAACATCCAGCATCATTTATATTACCCACTTAGGGGGGACTCTCCAGTTTTAACTATGGCTAATTTTGAGCCCAAATTAGCAGCGTGATGGCCGCTGCAGTTTTAAAGCTCTGTCCACAGAGCTGTTTTCAATGGGCTCAAGCTTCAAAGCTAGTTCACACTGCTAAGGACAGAGGGAAAATGGCAAATATTCACCAGAGTAGAGCCTATTACTTTACCAATTGGGATTGGGGCAGAGAAAGGGAAGGGCGGGGCCGGTGGAGAGGGAATAAAGAAGAGTGGCATAGTCTAGGTCCGCACCTGCTGCCCCCACCAAGGGCTGTCATGCCACCACCCCACCCTTCCCCAGGGATCACACCATGCACTAGCTCCCGGGCACACGGGCTGGGGGACAGCAAGTGTGCACAAACCACACAGACACACTCGTTACTGCGTGCAGCGCCGTTAGCTCTGGCTCCGGGGTGGCCCAGTTTCCAAGTCTACTCCGCGTCCTTCACCAGCTCCAAATCTGTCCTCCCTCCAGGGGCTCGAGTTGGAGACCCCAAACGTCTGGCCCAAGGTGAGGCACTGGGGAAAACACTGGTTGCCCCCCAAGTGTCTGGGACACTGGGCCCAGCTCTGAGCTCAGCTCTGGATTTAGTATCAGGCTGACTCACTGCCCCTTCCCCCACCAGAAGGGCCCTGGCTGTTGTAGGTCATTGCCCAGCTGGGGACCGTGCACACGCACAAAGGCACACCCAGGTCTGCAGCCTGAATCACCCCCTGGACCTAGGTGGCCGACTGGCCTGACTCCCCACTCTCGGCCCCTTCTCCCCCGACCCACCACAGCCCCCAGACTCGGGGAGTCCCAGTTCCAGAGGCCTCAGGGCCAAAGCCATTCCCAGCGGTCCCTCCACAGCAGCCTGCGTTCCCAGGGGTGAGTCAGAGCAGCAGGGCGGTGGGGAGGGTGTGGAGGGGTTAACCTGGTGGGGCACAGCGGGACAAAAGGCGGCTCAGCTTACCAGAGGTGGAGCTTAGCGGAGAAGCCTGACTGGGCCAGCAAGAGCCCATCCAGAAGTTCACCAGCCCCCTGGTCATTCTGTCCCCACTCCCAGTTCTACACACGTGCCCCAGCCCATCTCTAGCTTCCAAAGCTCCCACTCCCATAAGCCAGCCTCCTGCCTGCAGATACACCATGCCGAGCACACAGGCAAAACATAAAGGTTTTGAAATCCAACTTTCCTTTTGCTCCCAGAAGGCGAACCTTGATGAAAAGGCCATGGTGCTGAAGGTAACCCGCACCCCGGGTCAGAGGAGAAATAGGGAGCAGGTCTCTCAGGGACTCGGAGTCTTCCTAAAGGCCAGGACCTGCCAGGACAAATGCTGTGGGCGACAAGGGGAAAGGAGAGATGCAGTGGAGGAGGAAGGATTACAAAACTCAAAAGGTCATAAAATATTAGAGGAAAGTGAAGGCAAGGTGGGTACGGAACACAGAACTTCCTACCCTCGCAAGCTGTGTGCCCTTGAACAAGCCACTTCACCTCTCTGGACCTCTCTGTGGAATTGCAGGCCGGACTAGTCTAGATAACGGCTAACGTCCTTTCCAGGTCTGGCACCCTTGGAGTCTGGGTAGGGAGAGGAGCTCAAACCCTAAATACAGTAAACCAAAGGCACAGGCCTTAATCCCGGATGGGAAGCTGCTCCAGGACCCCAGCAACTCTGCCTTCCACCTGCAACACACAATGACCTGCCAGGGCAAGAGGCCTGGAGAACCATAAAGCTGTCCCATCTGTGGGTTGGCAACCAGAGCTCGGCCTCCGGAAATCATCAGTCAGAACCAGCCTCAGCCCAGGGAGGGGCTTCATCCAAAGAATCAGTTCAACTCAGTGGAGTTGGAGAATTGGTTCGTTCTTATAAATGCTTATAATGAATTAATAGTTAAAAATTAGAAAATGTTTTGTTTTCAGTTAGTTGTGGGATTTTTTTGTTTGCTTGTTTGTTTGTTTTTTTGAGACATTGTCTCACTCTGTCACCCAGGCTAGAGTGCAGTGGCATCATCGTAGCTCACTGCAACCTCAAACTCCTGGGCTCAGGGCAATCCTCCTACCTCAGCCTCCCCAAGGAGCTGGGACTACAGATGTGCACCACCACACCTGGCTAATTTTTTCTATGTTTAGTAGAGATGGGGTCTCACTCTTGCCCAAGCTGGTCTCGAACTCCTGAGCTCAGGTGATTCTCCCGCCTTGGCCTCCCAGAGTGCTGGGATTATAGGCATGAGCCACTGCGCCCAGCCACAATTAGTTATTTTTAATTTGCTTTGTTGACTGTGTTTTAGTATTCAGTTAATATGCTAGAGACTTTAAGTTTATTTGTTTAATTAACTTGTTTGCTCTTTGATCTCTTGTTCAATTTTCCTATTTGTCCAGGGAGGTCCCGTGGGCCCAGGCTATGAGGCCCTGAGCATGGCTCTGAACACAAACTTGGGGTTCTCCCCAAAGGAAATTCTCTCTGTGGCTTTTATGCAGAATTGCCTGAATAATTTTCCTCTCTTTCTTATCACTGGATTTTAACTAAGATTTGTTTAGGATCAAGAGTAAGTTATCTTTATTCAATACAAAACAGATAAGGAACTCAGGCCCCACAGATGGTGGCAATGTCTTTGCTACGGTCACTGCCCGAGTTGGGAATAATGGCTTTGTGGAGCAAGGGTGCTCAGAGCCAAGGCCTCTCTTCTCTGACCTATCCCCTGTCTACAGCTTTCGGGCATTTCCAACAACATTAAGTACGGACTATGGAGCACCTAGAATGAGATGGGCCTGTACAAGGTATTTAACATTATTTTCTAACATAAATCTTACAATAATCTCTTGATATGGGAATTAGTATTATTCCCATTTACTGATGAGAAAAAAGACTCAGAAAAAGATTGAGCCACAGAGCTTGTAAGAGGTGGGACTCAGGTTTGAACCCAAGTTGGTCTGACTCCAAAGCCTGTGCCGCTTCCTTGGTGTCCACCTTTTCTGCCACGTTAGGCCAGCATCAGAGGGGCTGAGTCATCCTTGGTAGCCAAGTCTGGTTGATAGACTTCATCAGCGCCGAGGTTTAGGAGATCTGAGTTAAGCCAAAGCAAGGATTGACAGTGCGGTGTTTACTAGCGCTCAACTTTTCCAAATGTAAGTTTCTGGACTTGCGAAGGGAGACCCAACCATGATCCTGCCTCTCTGAGGCTCTGACTACTTCCTCCCTCTCTGGCATTTCTGTCCTCTTCCCTTGAGGGAAGGAAAAAGAAACCAACGCTCACTAAACACTTTCTATGAGCCAGACACAGGGGCAGGCACTTCATACCTGTCTCCTCATTTAATCCTCACAACAACCCACTTTCTAGATGAGGAAACAGAGAAGGTAAGGTGCCGAGAACCCCCTGACCAGTGAGTGGCAGAGCTGGGATTGACAACCAGGATGGATCCTGGTGTGTCTGTATCATTCTCAGACTGATTTCCTGCTGAGCAGGACTCTATCTTACCCATCATACTGTAGGCACTTAATAGATGTTAGCTGCAGGACAGTGCTGGAATGGGGGGGTGTTCTTTGCACAAACCTCTTGTTCCCCTCTGGTCTCTTCTTCCAACTGTAAACTATGGAGAAAGATGCATGTCCTGACTCCCAGGATGTGGTACAAACAAGGGAGGTATAATCTCTACACTCACCAACAACAAATCGATAGTGAACTCCATGCCATGGGTTTGGGAGGGAGGGCAGGGACACTTTGAAATTGCTTAGTAGCTCTTTGTGGAATAACAATAGCCACGAAATGCATCATCCTCTGGCCTAGCCATCCCATTTTCAGGAACGTATGTCCAATGAGCTGACTTAAAGAAAGACAAAGAAAAAGCCCACAAACCCATGCAAAGATTTTTGTAGATGCACTCTATGTAACAGCTCCAAATTGGAAATGACCCACATGCCTAGAATTAGGGAACAGTTGGGTACAGTATGATGCTCGGTATAATGTATTGTCATGTTGCCATTTAAGCTGACAAACATGTGGTCAAGGTAACCATATGGAAAACTCCACACAAAATAACATCGCAAAAACTAGAACCTAAATAGTATGCAAACAGCGATCATAATAATCTCATAAACTGTGTGAATTAGACGCAATAGGCACACTTGCTGTTTATTTTGTTACGTATTTGTTACTTACTGCTTATTTTTATTGTGAAGATGGCTAAGTAGTCAATAAAAAAGGAAAAGCAAAGGAGATAATAGCTAGAAGCATTTGTTCTCAAAGAGGAGAAATCCAAGAAATGTGCTGAGGGACCATCTAGCCTCAGCCCTGGAAGACTCTGGCACTCATGGAGCCCAGCTGGGTTTTACCCTCCACGGTGCCAGCAGGGCTTGCCCTCCCTTAACTTGACATCCTCCACGCCCCTCACAGGAGGGACTGGGGGCACAAATGCCCTCAGGAGAACAATTCTATCCACCAGGCAGCCCCCAGACCTGGAATGCTGGGCCTGGACAAATGCACTGAGGCCCAAGCGTCCATGCCAGACATGGACACTGCAAACCCAGAGTGGCAGCTAACCCTGAGACAGAGTGCCCAGAGGAAGCCAAGATGTCACCTGTGGCCAAGGTGCCTTCCCTGCCTCACCCCCTCGGCCCACACGTGCACACACTCAGGGCAGCTCATCGTGAGGGACAACAGGCATGGCCTCCTTCTCTCTTCTCTGTCCCTTCCTATTCTGAGGCACACAGGGCAGCTCCCAGGAGACCCTCTCCCTGCCAGTCCCAACCTAGCACCAACTTATCTAAGGAATTGGGGTGGGGGGTGAAGGAGAAGGGAAGAAATAATAGCAATAATAGTAATAACAGTTCATGGTTGTGGAGCATTTACTCCGTGCCAGGCTCTGTGCTGAATCCTTCACCTGCATTCTCATTTGATCCTCACGACATCCCTCTAGTAGTATGACTACTACTTTACAAATGAGCAAAAGGAGGCTCAGAAGGTCAAGTTACGTGCCCAAGGCCTCGTTCAGCAAGAGGCAGATCTGGGACTCAGACCCAGGTCCTCTAGCAAGAGCGTCCGAGGCTCACTTTCAGGAACGGAGGCAAACCCTGCTCTCCACGTCCCTCAGTTCACCCACACTGTTGTCCTTCCCCGACACCAGCTGCCAGAACAGCAGCTTGGGTGGAAATCAGGGGTGTCCACAGATGACCCGCCCCTCCACCTATGACTGGAACACACTTTACACGGAGCTGCTTGAGAGGAAGGGGGGCTCTGCAGGGAGTGTCCTGAAGGCCACGCTGCCAACCAGAGGAGGAGGGGGAACAGAACCTGGCTGCGACACTCTGGCCCTTTCGGTCCAGCCTTCAGCCAGAGCCCTCCCCCACCCCAGGGCGGAAGAGAAAGCAGCTGAGAGCCCACCGTCACTGCCGGCCAGCCTGGAGGAAGCAGGTGCACTGGAATGGCTTCCTGCTGCCACTGCCGCTGCAGAAGGGCCTGAGTTTCCTCCTCTAACGGCCAGACCTGCTGGAGGCCTCCCTTCCCTGGGGATGCTCACTGCCCCTCTGCAGGGCACTGTGCCATCTGCCTGGCCATTATCAAGCATAGCCCTGAATCTGTGACCTGGCACTGGTGGCCTAGGGGCCCGAGGTGGGGTGAGGAGTAAGCTAGACTAGGAAGCACCCACCTCTCAGCGTGAGGAGCTCTCTGTACCCCACCCCCATCCTGCCCACACACACCTCGGCCCCCGTGCCAGTTTGGGGGCCGAGGTGGGACAGTCCCTGGGCACAGAGAGATACAAGTGCTCATGGGCACATCTCAGGCTCCTGATACACCTCCACACCAGGCCGGCCCACACACTCTGCCAACTGCTGACACAACTGAAAACCTTATCCTTGGTGGCTGGGAGGGGTAGAGCGGAGGGAACAGAATGGACTGGGAGGCAGCTATGTCTCTCCTCACTTGCTTTTTTAAGGAACTTACTTCTCTGGAGTAATCTCTGCTAAAAAAGAGACTTACGGGCAGTCAGGACATTCCCAAGATGCCGTCTGTGCCCCTTCCAAGTGTCCTATGCACAAAAATGAAGGCAGCCATGCTGAGCCTGCTCTTGGGGACAGTGGGAAGGGGGGTCCCTGGCACCTCAAAGGGCCATCCCCTCTCAAGACCCTCTTTCCTGTCTAGCCAGGAGGAAGAAGGGTAGAGGGCTATACTGGCAACACTAAGTAGGGACAAGACTGCTACAAGCCTTGGGGTGCTGGGGTTCCAAGGCTTTTAAAAAAAATAGCGTTCTAAGGAATGAAGGCTGCAAAAGCACTTATGGTTTGTGGGGAAGGCGTGTCATGGGCTGTGGGGTGGCAGATGCAGTCTCAGGAAACTGAGGTTTAGAAGACAGTGCCCCTCCAAAGCTCAAGTCAGGACTCAGGCCCGGGATGCCCTGTCCCTGGCCTCTGAGGGGTGTTGAGGCTTCCGGGGCTGGGTGATTCTCCTCCTACCAAGAGGCTCCGAGAGGAACCCCAGGACAGCCCCACCCTTCTTTCCCCACCTACTTCAGCCACATCTGGGGAAATAACAAAAGGTCCCTCCTTTCCTAAATGAGGAAACAGCATGAGGAGCCTGGGACATTTCCGGACTGGGGGGTCAGAGGGACACTCACCCGCATGGCCTGGCCTGGAGCAGCCCAGAGCAAGGAGACTCCCTCCGATGCTGCTCCTTTAGCGGCTCAAAATAGCACTGCCTGAGCCCCGCCCCCGTCCCGCCCTCCCCCGGCCCCTCCCGCCGGAGCTGCCCAGCCCTGGCCGGAGCCAGCGGAGAGAGCAAGTCGTCTGCGGGACTGCGGGTACCAGGTACGCCAGGCGGGAGAGGTGATACGGCGTGTGTGTGGAAGGGAAGCAGGGGGCTCTTGGAGTGAGGGCATCGGGGTTGGGGGGCTGGGGCAGGCAGAGCTGGGGGTTAGGGGCATGGGACAGGGAGGGTGGGACTTTCCTACTGACACACACCCAGGCTCCCGGACAGCTGAGCTGATACGGCCCCTAAAAATAGCAAAGGAATTTGAGACCTGCAGCCCCCGGCCCCACAGGCCAAGACTGAGATGAGCACATGCGCGTTCACGTACACACACGTACACCCCGGCATGCACGAACACTCAATCACAGCACAGTCTTCTCAAGAACACACAAATCCTAGGTCTACCCCAGCCATCTAATTACTGCGGCAGAGGCCAAGACAGCCACTAACGTCACCTCCAATACAACACACAGGGCCCACTGCACACTGTGCCCAAACAGCAGCCACACAGTGGTCCTGCAAAGTCCAGCGGGAGCACAGACCCACACAATCAGTCTGAGGCCACTGCTGCTCCCTCACTGTGATAAACACACTGGGGACAAGCAGAGAATCAATCACACTCTCTGTGTATACATCCCTCTCCCCCCGACAAGCCAGTGACTGCGCAGGCACAGATGAGGGTGGGGTGGGTGGGGTGTGGTGGGTGAGCCTTAGCCCTGCAGACAGAGGAAATCGTGGGTGTCTGGCCAATGATCAATGGCTGTCAGTGCAAAGCCAGTGTTCCTTGTAAAGAGACATCCTGGCCTGGCACTCCGGTTGTTGCGACAGGATGCCCAGACCAGGGCTCAGGACCCCTCCCCCCGAGAGGCTGAAATGGGAGCTGGGAACTAAATGAGAAGAAGCAAAAAGACAGGACCTGCAAGTCTCAGAAGATGTCAGCTCTGCAGAAAAAAAGGAAACAGTCATTGCCTCCTTCTTCCTCTCCAGGAAAAAAAAAAAAAAAAAGGGTCGGGTGGGGGAGGTGGTAGGAAGCCGTGGAGCAGAGCTATCTCCTAACCAGCCTGGCAGAGACTCTGGGCTTGTCACCCCTGGTCAGTTCTAGGGGCCAGCAGGTCCTGTAAATTGTATTACTTTCTCTATGAAAAGATTGGTAAGCACTGACTGAGAAGGCCAAAACCCAGCTCTGCCTCCTACCCACCACACACCGTGCAAGTCACATCGTCATACAGCCGCACACAGGCCATTGGGACACAGCCGCTGCTCACTAGGGAGTGGTATTCTTCCCGGGGGATACCCTGGCCCTTCTGAAGCACGTGCAGTGTCACAGGTCTCTGCATCTCCAGTGCCTTCTTAGCACAATGGTGCCAACCTCGGCTGCTCACTGAAATCCCCTGTGGGACTTTAAAATAACTGGTGCCTGGATCCCACCCTTTCCCTCCCAGTTTCTGATTAATTGGTCTAGGAGGGTGGCCTGGGCCCTGGGACTTTTAAAGCTCCCCATGTAATTATTACATGCAGCCAAGGCTGAGAACTGCTTGAAGGCCAGCATAAGGCCTAGCACAGATGTGCCCATTTGTTAAATGAATGAGTGAATGAATGAAAGAATGAATGACTTTGCTGTGTGAACATGGGCAGCTGACTTAAATTTTCCTCATGCATAAAATGAGGATTAGGCCTGTACTGACCCTTTTACCCAGTTGGTATGAGACTGATCAGAACATACGTGAAAGAGCTTTGTTCTCAAAGTTCCAGACCAGCAGCATCAACATCACCTGGGGACTTGTCAGAAATGCAAATTCCAGGGCCCTACTCCAGACCTACTGCACCAAGAACTCTGGATAAGGGGTGCAGCATCTGTGTTTAACTGGGCTTCCAGGTGATTCTGATGCACATTAAAGGCTGAGAACCACTGCTTAAAAGGAATTTGGCTGGGTTTGGGGGCTTATGCCTATAATCCTAGCACTCTGTGAGGCTGAGGCAGGAGGATCGCTTGAGGCCAGGAGTTCGAGACCAGCCTGAGCAAGAGTGAGACCCTCCCCCCCCGCCTGCCCCCCTCCCCCATCTCTACAAAAAGTAGAAAAATTAGCCAGGTGTGGTGGCCGGCGCTTGTAGTCCCAGCTACTTAGGAGGCTGAGGCAGGAGGATCGCTACAGCCTAAGAGTTTGAGGTTGCTGTGAGCTAGGCTGACACCACTACACTCTAGCCCAGGTGACAGAGCAAGACCCTATCTCAAAAAAAGGAATTTTTTTGTAGGGTACCATGGTTAAGGGCAAGTTCTCCAGAGCCAAACTGCCTGATTTAATCTTGGCTCTTCCACGTCGTAAACTACACAACTTGACCTCTATGTGCTTCACTTTCTTCATCTGTAAAATGGGAACATAACAGTACCTACCATACTGAGTGTTTATAGGGGTTAAAAGAATTAGTACATACAAAGCTCTAAGAATGGTGTCCAGCACATTAGTTTTCAATAAATTTTAACTATTATCTACCTATGATCATTAGAGAGGAAAAAAGGGGCATCGTAAGCAAAATTTCCAGGTAACTGAAGCCTACCCCTTTTAAGGGACAAAATATTTTCTATTTTAAGTCATTTTCTAAATTCTATTTCTGTTTACAATCATAAAAATAACAAACATTAGGCCGGGCGCGGTGGCTCACGCCTGTAATCCTAGCACTCTGGGAGGCCGAGGCGGGTGGATCGTTCTGAGCTCAGGAGTTCGAGACCGGCCTGAGCAAGAGCGAGACCCTGTCTCTACCAAAAATAGAAAGAAAATTAATTGGACAGCTAAAAATATATAGAGAAAAAAATTAGCCGGGCATGGTGGCACATGCCTGTAGTCCCAGCTACTCGGCAGGCTGAGACAGTAGGATTGCTCGAGCCCAGGAGTTTGAGGTTGCTGTGAGCTAGGCTGATGCCACGGCACTTGCCCCAGGCAAGAGAGTGAGACTCTGTCTCAAAAAAAAAAAAAAAAAAAACTAACATTTTATATACTCTCTACTTTCTTAAGCAAAACACTCTGAATTCATCTCAAAGATCTCAAACTCTGAGATTCCCCTCTTGAGCTCAATCCATTTCCACTCCATCCCGTACTGAAGGGCACATCGTCCCCACTGCGATGACTCCGATTTCCCAGCCTGGCTACAAGATGGCTTCTGCACCATCACTGCCCCACGCCTCTCTCAAAGGGCACCAGCCCCCTCCCAGGCACTGCCGTCAAACTGAAGCCTTGGATATACCTATATTAGGAAGGCCAGACGCCCTTTGTGGCTGTATGTCTGATTTTTAGTTCTTTTGTCCCCTGCCCCGTCAGGCTGTCAGCTGTCACTTGCCTGTCAGCGTGACTGTCTCCAGCAGTCTCACTTCCTTCTAATACGCTTTTTCTGCCAAAGGCTAGGAAACCAGATAACCAGGCCTGATAGGAGGCGTCCAAAGCAGAACAAGCGGGATGTCAGCGAAAGCTGCAGGTTCTCCTGCGAGTGGAGGGCCTGGGTTTTCACAGGAGGACTTGCTGTCCTCTCCTGTGGCTGCGCAAGGGCCTTCTGGGCCCACTGCCATTGAGCAGTGCTCCGGAAGACGACTTCTGGGTGACCGAGGCGTCACTTCATCTGCACAGTCTTGTTCTGAGTTACGAGTAACCATGCGTCCATCCACTCCTCTTTTCTATTCAGATGACTAAACCCTGTCAATTCCATCTCTGAGGCCTTTGGTGTAACTGACGCAGATCATCTCAAAGCAGTTTCGCTTCCCCTAGTGAAAAGGGCACAGCTCTTCATTCAGAGGGGAAACCTGAGGCCCCCGGCAGCCCACACGGCTTCACACCCGACCACAAGCTCGGCTGCTCAAAGGGTGGTGCCATCTCAGGGCATGGTCCATGTCTTTAGGAAGCCTAAGCGAGGGCTCCGGAGGCCAGGCAGGCGCTCCCACAGCCAGCCAGGCCACCCCCGGGCCCCTCGGCCTGCCTCCTCGGACAGCCGTAATCTACAACACCTCACTTTCACTTCTCTGGTCTCCTCTCCCTCTTCCCAGCCAGCCTGGCTCTCACTCTCTCACCCTCTCTCAGGTAGATCTCTCCACGTCCCCTGCCCTTGTCACCGCCACCAGAGCCTTTACTTGTGAATGCCTCTCCACATTGCCCAACCCTCCCCGTCTCTCGAGGCCCATCTTGAATCCTGCCTCTTTTATGCAGCCTTCCCTGAAACCCAAGACCTGCCTGAAGTGCAGCGCAAAGAGCATGAACTTGGCAGACACACGCGCCTGGGTCTGAATCCCAGCTCAGCCTTTTTCTTGCTGTCTGACCAAAGGGAAAGTTATTTGACTTCTTAGAGTTTCCACTTCTGTTGCCTTTAAGTAGTATAATACCTATCTTGTGGGGCTATCATGAGACTGGAAGAGACAGTACATGTAAAGTACCTGACGTCAGGCCTGGTGAATTGTAGGTAGTAATTAAATTATTAATATCATTGAATTACCATTAAATACCACAGCACTCACTGTCTATACTTAAGCATATCACATACATAGTGGTTCTTGATCATACTCGATATGGTGCTCTATTGTATACAGTGGAGTCACACACTAGACAGGGTTAGATTCTAAAGTCTGCATGTAAGGCAAAAATAGAATATAGTCAAAAAACTCCTGAAAATCCCTTAAATTATTCACAAAGTATAGTGCATATGGGTCACAATTTTATTTATTTTTTTAGAGTCAGGATCTCACTCTGTCACCCAAGCTGGAATGTAGTGGCATGATCATAGCTCACCGCAGCCTCAAACTTCTGGGTTCAGTTTCCTCCACTCAGTGGGGTTAACCCATTCCTTCTCTGGAATGAACTAAAGAAACAAACAAACAAACAAAAAACAAAAAAAACTGGGCTCAAGTGATCCTCCCACCTCAACCTTCCGAGTACCTGGGACTATAGGCAGGCACGAGCCACCATATCTGGATAATTTTATTTTTATTTTTATTTTTTGTAGAGACAGGGGCAGGGAGAATGTCTCTTGCTATGTTTCCCAGGCTGGTTTTGAACTCCTGGCCTCAAGTGATCCTCCTGCCTCGACCTCTCAAACTGCTGGGATTAGAGGTATGAGCCACTGCACCAGCCCAGATTTACAATTTTAGACTGCTGCGATGTAGTTTCTTGCACAAGCATATAGTTGAATTTATTAAAGTTTATTGTGCATATGCCATGACTACACAGCATAACTAAAGTTCTGAATGGTAATCAATTTGTGTCGTATGTTTAAGCCTGTTCTCCCTGGAGAGTAGGGGCCATTTCCTGCTTCCTTTACATCCCATCCCATTCCCCAGCACCAGGCACACAACAGGTGTTCCATAAAAATCCACTGGATTTAGCCAACTGATCTGAAAGGTACAGGTACACTAAGCTAGCTGAACAGAATGGGGGAACAAAGGGACTTCCATGTGAGGTGACAACTTCAACTACTCTGCTCTCCCACGTTGGTGACATGGGTGCATGAAAGGTCCCTGGCTCTGTTTCAGGCACTCTGCCAGGCCAAGTGGCTAAGCAGAGCTGGGGGCAGGCCAGACAGCAGGCTCTGCGGGGAGGAGGAGGTTGTTGACTTATTCAACTAGCTGTCACATGTAGTACCCCGAGGTGAGCACTGTGGGCAAGCACCACGCCTGCTTCGTTTGCGGCCTCCCTACAACTAGACTGTGAGCTTCTTGAGGCAGAGGTGTGTTGTTCCTTGTTGTCTCCCCAGCACCCACTTAGCACTGGGCCCTGCTCAGACATGACACGTGATACATGTTTGAGTGAGTGAGTGAAACAAGATGATGCAAACATCCTTCCTGATTTCAGAAGACATACAGACCAGCAGGGGAGAAAACAAATGTATCCCAATAATTATACTTCAAGTCAGAATGTGCTCAGAGCTCCAACTGGGCATCAGTAACATTCTAGGGAAGTTCAGAGGCAGAGACCTTTTCCAGTTGGGGAGTTCGGCAGACAGTTTACAGACAGCTTGGAGCTAGGCCATGAAAGAGAAAAGGGATTTTATAATGTGGAGATGAGGTAGGAGTGGAATTCCAGGGTAAAGTAGTAGAAGAAAAGGCAGAGATGGGAAAAATGAGATGTGGACAGTAAGTATGGATGAAGTATAGGACACATAGAGGGAAACAAGGAGAGACAAAGCCGGGAAGGTAGATAGGTCCCCAGTCAAGAGGTGTTGTGTCGTAGTAGACCTGTTGTTTCTGCTGCCTGCTACCCACTCCTCCATCCTCTGATTATAGCATCCCAGTTTCCCTATGGGGACCTAGACTAGCCTGTGACTTGGGCCTAGCCAACGGGAGTATCATATACCCAAGCTATATGGATTGGTTCGTGGAGGGCAAGTGACCCAATCAGTTTCAAAGACATATAATGAAACTTTGACTAGGATTATTGAAATAGTCACACTTCTCTTCCCACAAGACTTGAACCTGGGGCTGTGCCATTTTGTCATTACTTGTCTGAGGACCAAGTCAGCCTAGATGAGCTGAGAGAAAGAAACGGCTTGGGTCCTGGTCACACTCTTTATGTTTCCAGATAAGGCTGAGCCTATAGCCAATTCAAATCCTGGACTTTTCAAATATTTGAGCCAATGAATTCCTTCTTTTTGAGCCAGTTGAGCTGGGCTTTCTGTCACTTGCAACTGAAAGATCTGTACCTGAGACCACAGAAAGGTAAGCAGTCTAAGGAAAAAGAAAGCACATGCAGAGACTAGCCACGAGGCAGACACAGTGCTACTCCTTTTCCTCGCAATCCCTGAGAGGTAATGTTGAAAAGGGGGATTGCGGACTAGGAAACAGAGGTTTACAGAGATTAAATAACCCCAGCATCCTGCTCCTTCCACAGTACCACCTGCCTGGAAAATAATGGGAGGCACGGCAGGTTTCTGGAGGTGAAGGGGCATGATTTAAACTGTGTTTTAGGAATGCTGATCTAACAGAAGGATACTGGGGAAGGGAAGGAGGCTAGAAGCTGAAAGACTGTTAGAAAGTCAAGGTGATGGCCAGATGAGAGATAAAGAGGGTCTGCCTAGGATTCTGGCAATGGGTGGGGAAGAGAGGGTGATGCAAACGAAAACATCAGCAAGACTTGGTGACTATTGGGGGAGGATGGGAAATGGGTACAAGCGGGTGGGGGTAGGGTTAGGTAAAGGAACTAAAGAGCTTGGGAGTTTGAGAGGACAGTGTGAAGCCACTATGCAGAATAGGGAAGAAAGATGGAGGCTGGTTTAAAAGGAAAGAGTTTGGAAAACACTGAGACTGAGGTTCTATTTAATATCTTAACAAAAGATACTCCCCTGACCCCATTTGTCCCTCTAGTTTCCCTGTAAATCAAAACTCCTTTTTAAAAATGTCTATAAACCCTGTCTCCATAAATGGATACTAATTATATAATACTTGTATTGCAAGTTTGCAATATGTAAAATGTCACTAATAGAACTCTTTATTTAGGGAAGTCCTGTTTCAAGCACTCAGCCCCCAAGGCTGGGGAGGACCTGGAGCACTTGCTTCCTGGGGTAGAAGGCACGGGCCAGCACGGCGACAGGTGCACTCTCTCAGATGGCTGCTTCAGAGGTTCCTCCTCACCAGCCCTAGGACCAGTACTAGTTTCCCTCGTCCTCAAAGAAAATGCCAGCGCTAGAGTGCCTTCTTGGGAGGAATTATCCTTTATTCCTATTTGTGTGTGTGTGTGTGTGTAACAAGTGTCTTCTCTTTACGGAATAACAGTGTTGTGTTAGTAGACAGCGATGGGTACCCTTTAAAGTGCCAAGATTTTGGGGGAAATTTTACCGGCACAGACGACCAAAGGATCCTGAAATGCAAGAGGACAGACCCCCTTGAAGAAGCCTAGGGATGGTCTCAGGGAGGGCAATGAGGGCCAAGAGGAAACCTGGCGTGACCAAACACGCACGCTCCGGAATCCCCCCAGACACTCAGCGCCGGTCGAGTCCGTGCGGGCCGAGGCAGCCCCAGACCCACGTCGCGACTCGCGCTTCCTGGTCCCTCCCGCCGGCCGGCGCGTGGGAGGAGCCAGGGGCGGAGCCAGGCCCGGCACATGCGCCGGAGGCCCCGGGATGCACCGCCCTGCAGCGCCGCCGGAGCCCAGGAGAGGGCGTCCGCCGCCTTCTCACAGACCTGCCCTGGCTGCCCAGACTGCGGGATTTCACCTCCGTGGAGCCAGCCGCCAAGCCCACTCCCAGGGGGCGTCCCCGGGGAGCTCGAGGCCTGAGGGGGCAGTAGCGGCAAGATGGCTTCTCCCCATACCGAAGAGGCAGGGATGAGCTCGGCGCCCACTTTTTTTTTTTTTTCACTTCCCTAATCGGGAATCGAACTTAGGCCTACAGAGCTCACTTTGTTCACACCGCTCTATCCCCAGAGCCTAAAACTGTTCGTACATATAGTAGGCATTCAATAAATGTTTATTGATGGAATAAAATGAATACATGAATATAAGATCAGAAGACACGAGGGACTCCTCGAGTCTGTGTTGTGGGGAGGGGTCCGCGACAAGCAATCAGGAGGGTCAGTGGGCATGGCGGGGTGAGCCACAAATCACTGCCCCAGAGGTGGTCACTGAGGCTTGGGGCTCCAGCATTACCCCCAGCCCTGCCTTGGCACAGCCAAAGGTTTACTCAGAGCCTGGTGCCACCCCACCATGTCCCAGCACAGAGCCCAAGCAGCGATGCCTGAAGTTGTCCTCTTTGCCAAGACCAGGAGTCAGTCCCTAAAAACTAGGCAGTCAGGTGCTGGCTGACTGCAGGGACCACCTGACTGGCTAGTCCAGGAGGCCCACTGCTCTCTGAAGACGCTCAGCTGCTGGGGATTTCCAAATTGCCTCTGCTTTGCCAAGCTCCCACGGGGCCCAAAGCCAAGGGCCAGCCTTGGGGATGGTTTCCCAAAATCCCCCACAGCCCTGCCCCAAATCTCATCAGGACTTGGGTCATTCCTGAGTCTACTAAATGCACCACATCCACTATATTGCCATCCCCACCCCCTCTGGCAGGCACAAGGGGATAAGCATAATGAGGCATTGTTCTGCTTTTCATATAAATGACAACTCTTTTCTATTTCCACAGAAGAAAAAAAAGAAAACCAGTTTAAGGGTCAGCCACACTTATTTAAATAAAACATCAGTAAGGTCTTCCTGGGTGTGAGCTGGAGGCCTGTGGTGCTTATTCTCAAAATCAAAGAGGCTCCTTTAGATAAGCCACAGGTTCTTCCAACACTGGACATTCAATAAATATTTGAGGATCTGTGTGTTCACCTTTGGAGGCCCCTGTTGGGCCTGTTTCTAGAACCCTTTGTAGTAAAAATAGAGCACAGCCCCAATCGCCACAGAAGCAGGAAGGAAGAAGTGAAAGCCTCTGCCTTGCCTACCAACCCACCACCTCCGCGTTAACAGCCCCGGCCAAATCCACCAGGGCATGTGAGCACCTGTGTGTTATAACGCTGGGCAGAAGGCCCGCTTGGCGAGGTAGGGAAGCACTGCCCCCGTTGTGGTGGCACACAGCCAGGGGCCCGCTGGCCCTGGGGCATCAGGATTCCAGAGCTGGTGAAGCATAGAAATTGCCAAAGAGGACAAACCTTCCTTCCTGAGAGGAAGGGGGACTCTGCAGGAGGGGACAAACCTTCAAGACCACCCATCATTTCTCTCTGGGAGCTGTCTGGAGCTGCACTGTTCGATGTGGTAGCTACGAACCATGTGTGGCTATTTAAATTGGGGTTAAGTAGAAACAATGGGACTATTTCTGATTAAATTAAAATCAAATTAAATTAAGCTTCAGTCCCTCGGTCACACTAGTTACATTCCAGGTGCTCAATAGCCACATGTGGTTAGTGGCTACTGAGATGGACAGCACAGATGGTAGGACATTTCCATCTTTGGATACTGTTCTATTGGACAGGTCCGGTCTAGAAGTTCCCCCTTCAGTTTGTCCTGGTCACCCTTGCCAAAGCCTCTTCAGGTGATGCCCCTGACTACCTGCTGTTGTCTCCCGCCCCTACCCCAGGGTCTACTTAGACATCATTTGCCTTGCCTTGGTCCCTATGCCTCAAAAAGAAGTGGGGGAAGGGGCTACAGTCACAATTTAATACCAAGTCTGGGAGCAGAAGCCAGATGCCAAGGGCCTGAAAGGGCAAGGCTGAATGGAAACCTGCCCCCACCCGAAGGCGTCCCGGGCCTGGGAGAAAGCCCCTCAGTGCCACACAATCGGTCCTTGTTTCTGTAGTCTCTGGGCCGTGCACTGGTAAGACATCTGGAATGTAGTGGCCTGAGGGCTTCCCCAAGTCACCCGCTGCAGGACTCATCTGATGTTAGTGCTCCCAGAGAGAGCAGTCCCAACAGAATCCTGAACTTTCAAGGGCAAATACGCGCAATGAAGCCTCGTCTGGGGCAGCGTGCCAGAATTTCTGCCATGGGGCAGTGAGGACCATAACTGGACAGCCCCCTGCATCACCAGCTGGATGGATGAAACGAAGAAGAGGGCAGGGAGCACGTGGTGGAGAAGGGGCTGTGGGCATGCTCGCCATGCTAGAGAGGCTCAGAGCGGCTCCGCCAGCCCGAGACTCACGAAGCACAGGGGAACAGAACACAGTGTGGCTCTGACTGCCACGGCCCTCTAGCATGGCGACTTCATTTGCGAGGTCCTGCTATGGTAGTTAGAAAACCTGAGTGGGAGAGTCCGGGCCAGCTCATGTGTGTGGTGGGAGCAGAGGACAGACCCGGGAACTGGCAGGTCAGTGCTTTCTGTTCTGCACTCGATTCCTGCTTAGCCCTAATCAAGATGGGCTGTCAGGAGCAAGACTGGTGTGAAGAAACAAAATAAGTTAAAGACAGACCAAAAAAAAGTAGAGTGAATTTGTTCAACTGGAAAACAAATAGGTAGAAAGAAGCCTGGCACCCCAAAGGTATTGCCAGCAGCCAAGAATGTGACTGAAGGAAGTCACAGAAAAAAACAGCACAATTTAAAAAACTGACATCACTACTCCAGGTGACGTTTTGCAGGAGGAACAAAAAAAGAAAAAGAAAAAAAAACGTGACATCAAACTTCAGACCACACTGGAAAGTCAGGGCAATGCAATCCCACTCTGAGATTGCTGTGCGGGCCTGAGTAAGCCTGGGCCTGTTTCCCTATCTCTATCCAAAAGGCACCTGCGGCAAAACCACCAGCCTGGGGACAGGAATAAAGCAGCCTCCCAACCCCACCCCACGAGGAGCAGAGCTGAGTCATTAACAGGAACAGGGCCTGTGGCATTCCTGCGGGCAGCTGCTCCACTGAGCTGCCAGGCACCAAGTGCTTCCCAACAGAGGGAGATCGATTGATGATGATGACGGTGGTAATGATATTTTGAGCCCTAGCTCAAAAGGCACTTTATTTTGAGGCACTATTCGAAGCAATTTATATGTATTGATTCATTTAATCCTCAAAACAACCTTACAAGGAAAGTACTATTATTATTCTCATTTTACAGATAAGGAACATGAGGCACAGGGAAATTAAATAATTTGCCCAGGGTCACTTAGGCAGTAAGCAGCAGAGCCTGGTCCTGGATCCAGGCAGTCTGGCTCCAGTCTTGGCCCATACGTAACAATGTGTTAACGATACATACGTAACGGCGTGTAACTCTACACCTATGAGCCCTTCACCTAGGCTGCCTGCCTTCTCTTTCTCTTCCCCAGAATGAGCTGAAAGCAGTGCCTACAGCCAAGACTCTGTTTCTACAGCAACAATAGGAGCCGCACTTTTCAGATTCTGAAAATGAACTGAGCGGCACGAAGGGTAAGGGATCCTTTATAGGACGGGTCTCTCTTTCAGAGGCACAGAAAAAGAGACCTCAAAACCAGCAGTGGAGGGAGACAAAGGGGCTGGATGAGGAACCCAAGGCCCTGATGATTAAAGAAGGAAAACTCTGTTTGCCTCTGCCCCAGAGCCCAAGTCCTCTGGTCTGAAGGACAGAGAAGGTGAGGGCTCGTTAGAAGGGCTGGAAGCTAATGGCAGAAATGCTTTGGACGGGTCTGGGGGAAAAGGACGACCTGGTATAAATCCTGCAGTGTGTGTGTGAGTGTGTGTGTGTGGCACCCAGGCCATTCCTGAGCTGGATGTCCTGCCACAGAGCCCAGTCCTGTGGTTCTCTTGCCCAGGTGGAGACCCAGTAAAGAAGGGTGGAGGCAGGAGTGATACAGCAGCCCCGAGAGAGGAATGCAGACAGGCATCGGTGTGCACGGTGGTTTGCCTCCCACGAGCAAGGGCGAGGGCATTTTGGGTGAGGTGGTCAGGCTGGTACCCCTTACCTTCTCCAAGCCTAGGCCTCATTCCTGCCTGCACCACCCCCAACCAACCCTCACCTAGACAAGAAACCCCTGTCGTCCAGAAATCCAGAGGCCAAAATCTCAGGCTGCCAATGCAATGGGGGCTCTGCCAGGCAAAGCCAAGTGCTAAGGGAATAGGGATGTTTGCTGGTCACTGGATTCCAGGAAGACAGACCACAGCAGTCCCCCCAGGCTTCTCAGGCAGTGGGCCCAGCTTCCCTCCTGCCTCTATTGATCTTGCGGCATGGCCAAGCGACTTGGGGACTCGACCTTGCCCTGTGCCTGTGTCCTTTAGGTAACCCAGGCGCCTGCCGAGGAGGATGCAAGGCTGTGCCAGGCTCGGCACAGGCTGGGACCTCAGTGCCTGAAGTGCCAGGCACACGGGCTCCCACAGCCTGGACAGCTCCAGGGAGGGCAAAGCAGAAGATTCCAGCCCAGCCAGGGAGGATACCTTTACTGCTCTGAGGCCAGCCCCCTGCAATCAGCTCCACAACCAAACCAGAGTGGCAGGGGTGGGGGCAGGAGGCAGCCCCCTAACAGGAAGAGCTAACACAAGGAAATGGTATCAGGCCCTTCCCCTCGCCATGTTCCTGGAAGTTTCCACTGGAATCTCCAGATACTTTTCCCTTGATGTGTTGGGGCTGGGTGTGAAACTGGGTGTCACCAAAAGTCAAGACTGTCTCATGCTGCCTGACAGTGCTGTCACTACTTGGCCTCTAGCCCACGCCACCCAGGGCTGGGATCTATCTTTCTGCAGATGTCTTCTGTTCTAGTGGAAGCTCGGGCTCCTTGATCACAGGGGTGGCACCTTCAGCCTTTCTCCTCCACAGAACCAAGCCCACAGTGACATGAAGCAGGTGCATCCTGACGTCCGGCTTTGATTGTGCCAAAGTTCTGGGGACATCCGTACCTGGCCTTCCCTGTAGCCCAAAGCCTGCCTTCCACCCCCCTCACATGCAGCCCTTTTCTGCCCCAGAGCCAGGGACAGCCTCGCAGTCCTGCTGCCAGAGAAGAGAGCCCAGGAAGTGCCCTGCGAGAAACCTCCCTCCCTGTGTACCCTGCTGGCCACAGGGCCTGGCAGTGAGAGAAGCTGGGGAGGGAGGAAGTGAGTCAGCTCCTTGCAGAAACGGGAATGGGAGGGAGAGGCCTGCAGAAATGAGATCAGGGGGCAGAGGGCACAGAGACCAGAAAGGTCACTAGAAAGAGGGAGCCAGGCCCTGGAGGTGTTCTGGGGCCCACAGAGTAGAGGCCAGGTCCGGGTGGCTGTGTGGCCCCCGTAGGCCAGAGAACCTGGGTCTGGCAGGCACGGCCCCACCTGAGGATGGAATCCGAGGCGGCTCCCTCCTGACTCATGTGGCTGGAGGCAGTAAGGCCTTGTGGGATGTGGCCAGCCTCGTCCTCTCCTCACAGAGGTGGAGTCTCTGGCCTCCAAGCCTTCCCAATCCCTCTCCTGAGCCCTGCAGCCCCAGAAGCTCCAGGTTGCCCCTGACCTGGCCCAGAAGGGAGACCTCTGTTTGCGTCTCCCGGAGGGGACTGGAACTGAGCCTGGCCCTAAGAACAGAACAGTTGGGGCTGCCCTGGCACCAGCCTGCCCTCTCCGTAGCCCCTACCCATGTGGGGGCTGTCCCCAGGCTACAGCTAGAATCTGCTGCTCTGACTAGGAAAAGTCCTTACTGTGAAGACTCCCAGCCTGCTGACATTCCGGCAGGAAGGCAATTCAAGGAAAGCAGGCAGAAGGGAAGAGGAAGCTCTGAGCCCTCCCGAGCTACACTCCGGCCTCTCAGAGACCTGCAGCCAGTAAGACAGGCACATTCGTCCAAGGTCTCCTGAGTCGCATACTGTGGTCCCCACAGAACCCTGAATCTCCTTCTCACCCAGGCCTGGCACCTTCATGGGGCTCCCAGGAAGGGGCATGAGGCAGGCTGTCCCTGGGACCCTCCTGTCCCAGGCTCTTGCTCCTAGAGCCATCTCTCCCCACTCTTCTCCCCAAGCACGTAAGCAGCAGAGTCAGTGGACGAAGACAGGACATGGCAAGCTACAGACAAGTCACCAAGGCCAGAGGGGAGGGTTCCAGGAACCAACTAAAGTTTTGGTTCCAGTGCAGAAGACTGGATAGAGAGACCGGGAAAGCAGTTTCTGATTAAAGAACTATCTTCTTTAATCAGAAACGTTAATCTCCAGCTTTAGAGAAACAACAAAGTAGCTAATTAATGACAATCTTGTGAATGCTATGAGGATGAAGGATGGGTTGCTGCCCGGGTAGGGACCTCACACACCCTGGGAGGATCAGGGATGGCTTCCCTGAGGAAGTGACATTCAAACTGAGGCCAATGTGTGCAAGCATGAGGACGGGCAGGGAAAAGTACCATGGACAGAAGGAAGAGCAGGAGCTCGAGGACAGAAGTCCATGACTCTGCACTGCACACCCATCACCTGCGAGGCCCCCGCCACGCTGCGCTCTCCTGCACACAGAGGATACGACGGTGTCCAGCCCCGTGCAATGCAGAGGAGCTTGCTCTTGGTCAGAGGTGACACTCTAGAGATCCTGCCACCCCAAGAGCTGCAGAGATCAGTACTCCCATGCTAGTATGGGCCAAAAAGGTGAGAGGGCAACATCCCTGCCTCCCAGACCTAGCATAAGGGGCAACAGTGCGCCCATTCCTCCACCCCTGCGGGATCACACCCAAACGCTGCCAGTCCTCTCCCAGCTCCCACAAGACGGAATCCTGCCTGCTGCCACTCGGGATCACTTCTTCTGGTGGACCCCAGGAGACACTGAAAGCAACGGTCATACCCTTCTGCAGTACACCAGCCACGGAGCAAGAGAGACCAGTTACTCCTGGCTTCCCCTTCCTTTCTGGAGGGATGACAAGGAGGTGACAAGGCTTCTAGGCACAGGCCAGTAGGAATCAGAAGGGTCCAGGTCTGAGCGGATAGTGGATTTATAAGGATATCCAGATGCTGCCTTCCCCTCCCCCATACGGCACACTGAAGCCATCAGTTAAGAGCTGATGGCTTCAGTTCAAATCCTAACAAGTCACTTAATACCTGTCCGACATTATGCAACTTGCTTAACTTTAACCTCTCTGTAATCCAGTTTCCTCATCTGCGAAACAGAGATCATTACAGCCCCTCCTTCAAAGTGCTGCTGGGAAAAAAATTAAATGAGTTCATACACGTAAAACACCGAGAACAGAGTCTAACATACAGTGAATGCTAGCCGTGACCCTCACCTTGCCAGTCCTTCCCGTGCCCTTCCCGCAGGCATTTCTGTTCAGCTGAATCTTAACCGGATCAATCGAACACCACTTAGGGAGCACATATGTGCTACACGCCGTCCTGGGCGCCGTACAGATAACTCTGGGCAAATACCCTACATTCCTCCCTGACCCAGAGTCTGTGCAAGCGACGGACTGCATCGTGCCAGGGCAGAACGCCATGCCCTGATTCTGAGGAACATATGGCGGGAGATTAAGGGAGACAGAGTGGTGGCGCAGGTCTAAGGAAATAGTTTCCCGACCAAACTAGAGCCCACAACTGAAAAAATAAGCTTTGCTGACACTGTCCCCTGTATTTAACAGAACAGAAGCTGATGCCAAACGCCATGAGGGACCCTAGAGTTGGCTGCCCCTACCCAGCGGCACAGCAGCGGTGGGGGCCATGAAGACACCACTCCTTCACGGTGCCTGCCTGGCGCGGTGGGCACCCACGGTGCTGCTGGATGCCTAGGCACATCCATACCCGCTGCCCCGCACTGACGATGGAGGCGCCAGGCGGCCTGCCCAGGCAGCAGGGGAGCCCCCGCCATCCCCCCAGATGCTGCAGTCCACCCCAGGCTTCCGTGGGGAGATCCTAGCAGCTTAGTGCAGTGGGGTGGCAGGAGCCCTGCTGGCAGGCAGAGCGCGTGCTTGTGGTTTCTGGGAAACGCTGTAGAGATTTGCAGCATATTTAAAATACTTGTGTTCCCACCCACCACCCACCCCCCTTCACCCCACTCCCCACCCACCCCCAGTCAGGGTGTTTGCATATCTGGTATTTTCTGGAATCATTTCAATGTAAATAAGAGAGATTACGAGAGCAGAGGGCAAGGTGGCTGGGGGTGTCAGGGCAGGCCTGAGCGCTTCTGGCCAGGGCAGCCAGGAACCGGGGCAGGCTACCTTTAAGACCCTGCCCCCACGTCCGCGCTCCAAGCTGCGCCTGCAAAAACACCCAATGACCATGACATGTACCCACACCCGCTTCAATGTGGCCTGGGCACTGTGCCCTCCACCCACGGGCTGGGTGGCCGGGGCATTCTGGAGCTGCTGTTTGTTTAGCATCTCACGGGGAAGAAGGCAGAATGGTGCCTCCAAGGAAAGGGAAGGAGACCCTGGCAGGACACAAATGACCTAGTCCACCTGCCAATCCCGTGCACCCCACTAATCCAGGATCAGTAACCTTCAAGATGCTCCCAAAGACCTTTCACCCACTACTTCTCACGCCCTTGACACCCGCGCACTAGCCCCTCGTTACCAAAAGGACTTAGTTTGAGTTCCACACCGAGCCCCCGCGCCGGGACTCTCACATGGCGAGACTCCCTGATGCCAGAGGTGCCTGAAGCTTTGGCACAAAATGAAGTAAAAATTTCCTGTTTAAAAAAAAAAAAAACAAAAACAGAAACAAAAAAACCCTTCAAGGATCACTTGAGTAAAATTAGGAACAGAAGCATTCTTGAACACTAAGCCCAGGCAGCACCCAGCTGCTCCACCAGCACACGAAGCCCCTAGGAAAGCCCAGGGCTCAACCCAGCCAGGCAGACCCGGAGCAGCACAAATTCGAGTCCCCCTAGGAATCCTGCAGGCCCCACTCCTGACAGCAGCAGGTGCCCTGGAGACAAGGTTGGTGAGGCTGACACAGTTCCCACCCAGGGGGCTAGGCCAGGGCTTCTGCTACAGCAAAGGGGGCTCTCCTGCCCTGCTCCCAGATGCAGGCAACCCTGACCAGCCACTGGGGACCAAGCCTGCGGGCCTGAGATGCTGGGCTCTGATTGGCTGGAAAAGGACAGGGAGCACCCGGTGTCCCATCTCTTCCTTCAGCTACAGAGAATGTTTGGACAAAAGCATCGGGAGTCCCCATTGGACAGAAAATCAAGAGCAAGGATAGGAAGCAAGCACTGGGATGGATTAATTAAGAAAGGTGCAAAATTACCTTCCCCAGACGGCTTGAGAGACTAGGCAGAGGGAAGGGAAGGGTACTGATCTTCCTAAGCATTGGCCACCTGCTAAATCCTCATACGCGTGAACTCACCTCACATACAAACATGCTTATCTCATATAAAACCCACAAAGTATAGTATATAGAATAAAAAGCACATCTCCTTTTAGCCTCCAATTCTATTCTCCTTCTCAGAGATAACAGGAGCGAGCTAGTTGGGTGTGCATTCTTCTCCAACTTAACCTTCTCAAACTCGGGGAAGATGGAATAGGCCCATTTTATAGAGATCAAAGGTCACCTCCCCCAGGAGGCCTTTCCTGATTGCCAACACTTACCCCTGGCCAAAGCTGACCATTTCTCCTTCCTGCCCTACCGCAAGCCTGCACAGACTTCGGTGATAGCAGCTACGGTGCAGGGTTGCATTTCTTTACTTAGGTCTTTGCTTCGTCGAGGAAAGATTATACGTTTTTTATTTAATCCCCCAGCACCAGCACAGTGCCTGGTCCTTAAGCAAACTTCATCAAATGGTTACTGAGGGAATGAGGACACGGAAGCTCGGAAAGGTTTGGTGACTTTGATAAAACCCAAACCCAGGTCTTTCTGGCTTCAAAGCCCATGTTCCTTCCACTGTAACATGCCCTCTCCCAGACTCTCCTGAGTGTGGAGGTGGTTTTCATGGACATGATGACCTCTTAAGGAACCTTACAGCCCTAAAGCTTTTGACTGTAAACCCTAAGGTCCAACAGGAAACGTAACCATATCCCAGATCTTGGCGACTAGACTTGGCTGGGAGGGAGTGGTAGGCCTTTCTGCAAAATCCCCTCCCCTCCCACCACATCCTCAAGAGCTCAAGGGGGCAGTGCTTTCAGGCAGCCCAGCTCCTCTGGCTCTTAGTGGCAGGGGCAACCACATTGACCAGGGTTTAGCAGGGTGGGCTTTTGTGAACTCAATAGAAACATCCTACATTTCCAAATGTAGGAGGATACTCCCATCCCCAAGGGACTCCACTTGTCCCTTGGGATGGGCCTGTAGCCTTCCCTTCTCCCAGGCCCTAGTCCCCAGCCTGGCCTCTATCCCTTCTCAATGGGCCTTCACTTTCCCACCTAGACTTACGGAACTGGAGGAGGAATTTTGATCCAACAGGGGTTTGCAGACCCTCCCTTTTACCAACACCTCCCTTAACATCACCAGCCTCAGGAAACACCTGGCCTTTAGCAAACTTTGGAGTAACTGATCCAAATACAGATGGCCCCCAAAAACTTTCCCAAGGAAAAAGAATCAAGGAAAGAACGCAGCATCTTCCCCCTAAACTGCTGGTCACGCTCGACCTCTCCTCTTCCTCAGCCCCCACCACAGTCAGTCACTGAGACCACCGAGCCTGCCTCAGTCGCTAAGGTCTGAGACTTCTCTCCATCCCACTGCTTCTGCCCAAGCTCAGGCCTCCACCGGTTCTACGAGGATTACAATAGCTCCCCACCACTCTCCCCATAGCCGCCCTTGCTACACCCTAAAGCAGTCTCTGGAAGCAGCCGGAGACATTTCCTAAAATCTGTTCCTATCACTTCCTGCTTAAATTGCCCTTAGGTCCAAGTTCGCACTCCCTAGCGTGGCTCCCAGGGGCCTAGTGACCTGGCTCCTGCTTGCACCTCCACTGCTTCTCTCAACACTCCCTCCCCACACATTGTCCCCCAGCCTTGTTCCCAAAATGTGTCATTCTCTCTCCAACCTCTAGGCCTTGGCATGTGTCCCTGATGGCCTTCACCTTCCTCCTGCCTTCTCCTCACTCATCTCCTCTCCAGATGTCAGCTTTCGCAACCCTGCTCCCAAGACTATACTGGAAGCCCCTCTGCTGTGCTCCCTTGCCCCTGGACTGGGCCTGCCACGGTGCTTCTCAGACAGCATGCCGTGGTCTGCTCGGGACCATCTCTCCCACTAGACAAGAGCTCCCTGGGGCTGGGATCATGTGTCACTCACTGCTGGGTCCCAGGACCTAGCACACAGTAAGCGCTCAACAAGTGCTTACTTAATGGACAGATAGAGGGAAGGATAGATGGCAGAAGACAGACTGCTTCTCTCAGGCCTGCTGAGTGATTTCTGTCAGGCCCCGAGTCTATTCTACCATGCGCTCACCCCTACTCCCAGTGGAACCTTGTCTGGCAGCTACCGGGCCACATGAAGTGGGTGTGAGCGAAGCGTCTAGACACACACCATGGGCGAGGGAGACCCGAGGGGCTGTCTCTCCCTGGGGCCTTCTGAACAGGCCGCGGAGAGGAGTCGTGGGGCCTGGCCCCATATGTGTGCGGGAAGAGAACAGATGGCTAGTCAGCTCCCTCAGAGCTCCCTGGGGACACGCAACGTGTGGACACAGTTGATGGATGGCCTGACAGCAGGGTGGCCACCGGGAGCTGTCCTTATGGGGCTGCAGTCATCAGGGTACCCCGCCCAGGAGCCTGGAGGAGGAGGGAAGACTCTTTTCTTGGCGGGGAACTGGGATTAGAACTGCTGCCAAGAAAAGGAGCAGGAGCTGGAGTGGGAGGAAGAGGAGAAAGAGGCTGAGGGCACAGAAGAGGCTGCAGCTCCCCCATACTAGCTCCTGAGTCTGTCCCACGCAGCTGGAAGTGCTGGGCTCACCCTGCTCCTCTCTGCCTGTGGCACGAGTCTCCACTACCCACCAGGGGGAAAAGATACAGAGCTTCTCTCAGCCCTGTGTGTCTTGCCCTGCCAGACGGCTCTAGGAGACGCATAGGGATGGGGTTTTCTACCATGTCCCCTGCCAGATCCTCCAGGCTGATGCCAGGAGAAGATGTCCTCTGGACACCGGCTGGGCTTGCCCCATGGGGGCTAGAGTGAGCCAGCACTGCAGTGATACCAGCTGTAATTTGGAATCCACCACAACCTCCAAAGCTAAACCATCTACTTCCCCAGGGATGGGACAGCAGCAGCTAGTTGGGAAGGAAAGGTGGCTAGGAAATGTGAGATGCCAGGATGATCTCTGTGCTATAAAGAGAAAACTAAGCAGCATCTGGGATGCCAGGCCCAGGGCCCCAGTTCAGCAGGGAGCTGGCAACAGTCCCCTGGGGGATTCATTCTTTAAGAAGAAAATTCCATCTGTTAAAAGCAACCTTAGCCTGGAAGAAAGCAGACAGGCATGGCAACACTTTACGGTCATTGGTTCTGAGATAAAGACCACTCCCTTTCTCTTCCTCTTCTAAGTCATGGTTCTGAGTTCAGCCTAGTCTGGTGGCTAACACATAGTAGGTGCTCGATGTGCTTCTGGAACAAATGAGTCCCACCCTTCCCTGGATTCCACACAGGCTCCTTCCCACTCACTACTGCTCCCTGACCAGCAAAGTTGCCTAAACCGAACTAGCTCCAGGGTAAAGGAAAGCCTGGAACCCAACTCCAGTGCTTCCTGCCAGAGTCTGGGCCTGCCACTCCTAGCTCCCGCCACCCAATGTGCTGCCAGGTTGAGCGGCCATCCTGAGCATCCACTTCCTCTCCCTGGGAGAAAGCTGGGAGCAGGACTCTGCCTGCTTCCTTAGCACCTCCTCCCATTTCTGATTTGGCACATCTGGCTGGTCACTTAGTGCTACAAAGTCCTAGCCAGGCTGTGTACTGGTCAGGCTGCAAGGGCCAGATCTAGACAGTCCTAAGAGCCCACAGCTGGGAGAGAAGGATGGCCAGAGGTCAACTTGGCAGGACATTCCAAACTGATATGTAATCACCCTATCAAAAGACCCCTGGGGTTAGAGAGCTTGAGCTCCCTTAGAGATCTGTTCCTACCAATTTGATCTAAATCTCTTCTACTCCAGTGCCTTCCACTGCTCTATTGTGTGGGCAGGATAATATTTGGGGTCGCAGGGACAGTCAGAACATATCTGTGCAGGTTTGATCCCTGTTGCTTTTCTAGGGCCATGCTTTTCCTTCTTCCGGGAGAGGTAATAAAGACTCTTGGAGCCCAAGGGATCTTCACAAATCAGATCCAGTCACTCCCCTGCTTCAAACCCTTCGATGGTCCCACTTCACTGGGATAAAATCTAAACCATTATGGACAAGGTCCTCCATGAACTGGCTGCTGCTGTCTCTGCAACCTCACCTGGTATTACCTTGCACACACAGGGGCAAGAGGAGGCTCTGGCCTGGGGTCATCTTCCCAGGAGCTAGAACCATAAGCAGCTGTCCATCTCAGATGTGCTATGACAGCCCTAATTTGAAATCATTTGCCTTTTCTTTTTCTTTACCTCCAATATCTAAATAACATGGACATACTATATTTCATTGTCCAGATTCTCTCTCATGACTGGAAGTGACACGTTAGCCTACATGCTCCAATTTAGGGCTCAGGAAATAGGGTGCCCAAACCCCTAACCCATCCTTGTATCATGAAGCTGAACACTTTCATGGTAATCACCAACCAACCTGAGACCCCTCCCGAGGGCTTCAGAGGTGCAGCTAAAGTTCAGGCAGAACTTGGTCTGGCCCAACACCCTTGAGAAAGGCATTATGCTGAATTCAGTCAAGTCAATCCAACAGACACAGAACGCTGGACAGAAACAGCAAACCATGAGGCCTGGCTAAACAGCTGAGAACTCTACCAGATTGAACCTTTGGGGACTTTCCTCAGCTCCTAGACAAGGTACAGAGACAAAGGTGTGACTCCTTTCATGAATGTCTGGTGTGGGGCACGTTCTCCTTAGGTCACTCCTCCCCCTGCACTCAGAGAGTGGCATGGCTTCCCCACTTACACACTTGCTGGGCTCTGACCACAGCTCTTGGGTACCCCAATCATCCACCTAAGTACAACAGGAGATGCCAGCATTCCCGATCCCTGCTCACCCTGGTACCCTGGGAAGCACTCACATCAGCTGGCTCCCTGCGGGGTCCCTCGCCGCTCCGCAGCCAGCTCCGGCTCAGCTCACTGAGTTCTGGGATGGGTTGCACTTTGAGCCGTACACTGTCCCCGGACTGCCGGATCATCTCCACAATCTCATCCCTGGACTTGCTCTCCACATTGTGCCCATTAATCTCCACCAGTCGATCTCCTGGCACCAGCCCCAGGGCCAGGTCCTTGGTGCCTGCACCGGGCTCAGCAAAGTGAACCACCCGCCGATAGACCTGGCCCTCGGGGCCGCGATCCAGCATGGTTGTACGCCGCAGGGAGAAGCCAAAGTCTCCAGTGGGCCGTCGTTGCAGCTCCAGCTCCCGGAGGGCAGGGGCGGGCAGGGGCACTACAGGGGGCAGGCGCAGGTCAGCTGGGAACTTTTTAGATACCAGCTCAGGGACTCGGGACCGGGGCCCGGGCCGAGGGATGCCTAGGCCAGGATGCTGCATCAGCTGTCCCTCTAGAGTCCTCACCTCCACCTGCGGCGACGGGGCAGCAGAGTGTTCCGAGGGGGTTGAGGTCTCTGAGGCGCTCTCATCCCGGCTACGCTGGGAGAAGGAGAAGCGCTTGACAATCATCTGTGAGTTCTGCTTGGCCAGCGAGCCAAACTTGGCTGCCCGCTGCAGCACGGAGCCTCGGAAGCTGCCTTCTTCACCCTTGAGGTCATCGCTGGAGCTGGCCGTGCTCAGGTGACCTGAGTCCAGGATGATGCTGCCCCGGTTGCTGTCGGAGTCAATGTCAGTCAGGTGCAGGTCAGAGCCACTGGCCACCTTGATGGGGATGGGGTTGGAGATCTCCAGGCGCGTCTTGGATTCACGCTTGGAAGAGCGGTTCAGGTTGAAGAAGCCTCGTCGCAGGCTCATCTCCTCCAGGCTCTTCAGCTCTGCCGCTGACATCCGCTCCTTCTTCTCCTTTTTCTCCTTCTTCTCCTTCCGCCCGCCATCTTTGTCCTTGTCTTTCTTCATTAGGTTAAACATGGTGGGGGGGCTGTTTTTAGGGGTGGTACCCCCAGAGGATTATGCGTGCTTAGCACAGGGCCTTTGTGCCCCACCTTGCTGCTGCAAACAGAAACACACAGAAAAAGAAAAGTTATTCCAGCAGAGCCTCTTCCTGTGTCTGCGGTCCAGAAAAGCCAGCTGATACAGCTGTCCCTCACTGAGTGCTAGCTATGTGCCAGGCACTCTGCTTTACCCAATATTGTCTCAGTTAATTTAATCCTCCTAACATTTCTGTAGGTAGGTACTATTATTACCCCATTTCACAAACAAGGAAACTTGAGGTTTAGATAAGGCTGTAAAAGCCCAGACTCCGAAGACTGTCATTTCCTGAATACCTGATAGATCAAGACGTAGGTGTGCCTGGAGGTAGCATTTGGGAGACCTGACCTCCTGGAAAGAGGATGCATCAAGCCAACCTGGGACCTGACTTAGGATTCAAACACAAAGAAGAAGGAAAGACACTCAGCACACCAACACCTCCCACAGCTAATGTCCACTGAGGCAGCAGACATCACCTGCTGCAGGGTTCTCGTCCCTAGAGCGGCATCCTTAGGCACTGCCTAACAGAAGAACCAACGTGTATTTAGTGACTACCACTTGCCAGGCATAACACCAGGCACTTTACATACACTATCTCATTTGAACCCCATAGCATTCCTACAAGGTACGTATCATTATCTCCAGTTTACAAATGATAAAAAAGGGACTCAGAAAATTAAGTATATGTTAGTCGTCATACGGCTAATGAGCGGTGATGCTGGGATTCAATAGCAAATACTGTGTTCTTTCTAGGGCCTGGGTGCCCACAGTGAAGCAGAGAGGGAAGGAAGGGGAAGTTCCAGACAGAACAGAGGACGGACAGCTGTGAGGTGGGGGTGGGGTAGGGTCTGCTGGATAAACAGGATCCTGAAAAACTCACATCCTTTTCCCCAGACCAACACCTAAATATAGCCTTGGGAAGAAAGTTGTGGCAGTCTGAGAGAAAATCCCAGCTTCAGGGCACCAGCGACTATGGCGCCAACCTCCCCCACCCCCTGCACACCCAACTGGTGACAGGACTGAGAAAAACCTGGTGTGGAGGAGTTGAGAGAGTCTTTCTTGTTCTAACCAGCAGGGAACAAGAAGTAGGCCATATCGCCTAATTAGAAATTAAAAGTCATTTTTTCTTTCAACGAAAGTCTCTCCCTCTGAGTTTCAGACACAGGATCTATAAGCTTACCCCTTCCAGTAATGGCCTCTTGCCAGGCCCAGGACAAGCCTTTCCTCTCTGCATGCCCCTACCCTGCACAACCAAGCAGGGCCCTCCAGGCTCCCCATTCCACTGAGAGGGAACGCCCCCTGCACCCCAACACAGGGACAGTGCCCAAGAAGGCATCAAGGCCAGGAGCTCCCAAAGGCTCCGGTACAATGGCTAATTGCTTCCCCCCTGCCCAGCACCCTGACCCATGTGGTTCCTGGTAGACCGACTCATCTCCTTTCTAGAGCAGCACTGTCCATAAAAAATATAACTTAAGTCATACGTGTAATTTGCAATTTTCTAGCGGCCACACTAAAAAGGGTAAAATTAGGTTATTTTTTTAAAATTAAATTAATTAATTCATTTAATTTTTTATGATTCAGGGTTTCACTCAGTCACCCAGACTGGAGTGCAATGGCACAACTCACTGCAATTTCCAACTCCCAGGCTCAAGCGATCCTCCAGCTCCAGCCTCCCAATTACCTGGGACTACAGCACCTTGCCACCATGCTCAGCTAATTTTTAATTTTTTTTGTAGAGATGGGGCCCCTCTGTGCTGCCCAGGCTGGTAATATTATATTTTATTTGATGTAATGTATCTAAAATATTATCATCTCAACGTGTAATCTATATAAAAAATACTGAGATATTTTACATTCTCTTCCCCATATTACATCTTTGAAACCTTGTATGTATTTTTACACTTAGAGCACATCTCAATTCCGACTGACCACATCTCAGGTATTCAACAGCCCCATGAGGCTAGTGGCTACCAGATTAGACAATGCAATTCTAGAGAACTCTTTAGTTGTAGAGCACATCCAAAGAGACAGGAAATCTGGCCCAGTCGCTAGCTCCCTGTGGGCCTAGCATGAGCCCTTTTCCCTGTCTGACCTCAGTTTCTAGTTGGTAAAACAAAGTTCCCTCTGAACCTGTTGGTTCCAAACGTTCCATGCACAGTACCTTGAAAGACAGGAAATCTAGGCCCCAAGAGGGACACAGCCAAGGGCCTAGGCCAGCTAGGTCTGGACTGCTTTGGGGCGGAGGTGTGCCTGACACCTGGCCTCCTCTCTTCAAGGCTCTACTTTAACACGGGGAGTCTCTCTCCTCCTGAATACTGATGGGGTGTGGTATAGACCTACCACATACCAAGACGTGGGAACTTCAACTGGTTACTGCCCACCCAACCCCTCGCCCACCACTACCTGCACAGTCTTAAAAGGGCTGGTTTAGAAAATGACTCCAGGGGCACCTGTGAGGGGAAGGAAGAAAGAAATTCATCTTGGGGACTTAGAGGGGACAAACAAGCATCTTGGCCTCAGCCTCCCACCAAAATAACCAATTCTCACTTGGCGATCCTTACCCAATCCTGGCTCTTTGCTAGGGCCTACATAGCTGAGCAGTATCAATGGAAAACAGCCCCTAGAATTCCAGAATCTTTGGGCTGGAAAGGTCCCTGAGAAGTAATTTCACACAAATCCCTGCCTGAGCAAAATCTTGGTCCTCAGTCATTGCAGCAAGCAGGCGCAAAAGTCAGTCACAGCAGCAGGACAGGGGATAGCGCTGGCCAGAAGTTTCAGCAGATTTGGTATCTAGGCCTGGATCTGTCAACAAATCGCTGGGGGACCTTTAGCCTGTCACTTTGCTCAAGGTTGGACTAGATGATCTAGGTCTCTTCTAAGATGATCTAAGTCTCTTGTGGATGCAAGTTAGTTATTAACCTTCTCCCAACCCAGGTGCCTTTAGAGACAAAGGCCATGTCAGGCCTTCCCTCACCACCCGTCCTGCCACTGTCATCTACACAGTTCACAAGGCACCCTTTCCCCACTGCCACCCCATAATGGCCAGGCCTGGCTGTGGACTGAGCCACAAGTCTGGAGCTATCTGGCTCCCTGCAACCTCCCCGTCCAGGACCAGAGCTGTAATGCAGCTGCAGCTGCTGCTGCTCCTATGTCCCTCAACCCCCGTTTTCTAGAGAGCTGGGCTCCATCACCTTCTTGTAGACAGGCAAAACTAACCTATGGTGAAAAAAATCAGAAGAGTGGTGATACCTCTTGGGGGTAGGGGTGGGGATGGCATGAGGGAACTTTCTAGGGTGATGTTCATGCCCTGTATATGACAGGTGTTTGGGTCGACAGGTATATGCATTTGTCAACAGTCAACAAATAGTGTACGTAAGATTTGTGTATTTCATTGCATGTAAATATTCACTCAAAAGAAAAAAGAACTATAAACAAATATTGAACTCTGAGTTAATGACAAATATACTAAAGTATTTGGGGTGAAGTATACTGATGTCTACAATTTATTTTGAGATGGATATGTCAAAAATTTAAGAAATTTTGATGGGTGTCAAGGGATACATACATGAAAGTAAGGAGAGGAAAATGTTAATTGTAGAATCTAGGAGGCGGAGGGTGTTCACTGAAAAATTCTTTAACTTTTCTGAATGTTTGCGGATCTTTGTGATAAAATGTGGAGAAAAATTATGTATCTATCAAGCACCTACCAAATTCAAGTGCTACAAAGGCAAATAAACCTAGTGAAAGAGCTCAGGCTTTGGATGTCAGGTAACACGCCTGGGAGCAAACCCGAGTTAACAGCTATGCAATCTTGGGCAAGTCACTTAAGGCCTCTATGCCTCCGTTTCCCCATCTGTAAAATGGAGATAATAGCACATACCACATAAAGTGTAGGAATTAAATGAAATATGTATACAAGCCCTTCATATAATGCCTAGCCCCTAATAGGCCCTCAGGAATAGTACCTAATAGCAGCAGGGTACATTTTTTGCCATCTAAATGGGATCTTAAAAAGGATAATAGAGTGCACAGTGACTATCAGCACAAGCATAAGTGAGGTAAGACCTTTGCATATGGAAAGTAAAGTCCAAAGACGTGAAGGCAACCCAGTGAGCACATGGCCAGGCTGGATCACACTAGCTTGAGTCCAGAAGCCCCATACAGCTACTGCCAAGGATACTACAGACAGGCAATTCAGATTCACAAGTATGAATGGCCAAAACACATGAACAAGTATTCAGCGGAGAGACATACTATTTTTCATTTAGCAGTTTAGTAAAAACTATCAAGATTGATAACATCAACCAATTACGGCATGGGAAGCAGAGAGAGTCTCATATGTGTTGGCAGGAACAAAAATTAGTATAATCTTTTAGGAGGGCAAGTTAGTGGTATCTATGAAAATATTTAAGTACATATTGTTTGACTGGGCATTTCTACCTATAGGACATCTATAGATATATTCACACAACAAACATGTCTAATCTTTGCAGCATTGTTTATAATAGCAATTCTAAAAAATGAATGTCCATCACTGGAGAATAGCTAAATGATAGAAAAACTGGACAGTTAGTAAAAAGAATGAAGTAGGTTTGTATATATTGACCTGGAAGAGATTCTATCCTATATCAAGTGAAAAAAGCAAATTGTAGGATAATATGTAATTTTGCTAAAATTTTCAAAACTATGTATGTATGTGTGAATATATACATGTCCATCACGTGCAATTATTACTTATGGACAGAAAAATACATGCTCTGTGAAGGAGACTGGGATTTTAGAAAAGTCGAACAGACTTGTGTTTGTCTATATTGTTTTAATTTTTTACAATGAGAATATTCAGTTGATTGGGGGGGGGGATGTATATTTAAGCCCAGGGGCTATGGGTAGTGGGATTATGTGTAATTTTTCTTCTACTTTTCTAGATGCTTTTCACTTCCTACAAAATAAAAAAGTTTTAATATTTACATAAAATATTTTATGTAATATATATTAAACTATAAATATATATAATACATAAAATATATACAACAAGCTTTTTAAAAATAGCCTGGAAAGATCTATTACAAAAATCTATCAGTGGTCATCTCTAAGGGAGTAGGGGAAAAGAGGGGTAACATTTGAGGTTTCTACCTAATACACTGCCTACTGATTCAACTTTTTTCCAGCACGTTACTTTTATGATTTTAAAGACTAAAAAAAAAAGAAAAAGAAGAAAGTCTTGCCAAAGTAGTAAGCAACCCATTAACATTAAAGCTGTAAACGGGGTTTGCAATAGTCAGTTTAAGAACTGCCTTCATGTCTCCAAAAAGTTTCAGTGACTTGGGGGACTTGGTTAAAATATGTTTCACTGGTGTCTTGCGGCTGTAAGTGGGGACAGATTTAAATGGGTCACCCTGCTTCTGGCAAAGTAGAAACCCCAGGAAATGGAAACTATAACGTTAGCATCCCGAGAGGAGGGCGCCCAGCCTCGGCTGCTGTGGCAGGATACTTAGGTCAGTCCCCCACCCCCCACCCCCAGACCACACTCATAAATAAATACAAAGGAAATACTTTCCCAAGAGAGCCGGCCTCTCTCCCTTGGCCTCTGACCTCCCAGAGCGGCCGTTTCCGACAGCCGCGAGGCCCCTATCTCGGCGCCTGCCCACACCGAGCACTGCAAAAGCGGCCCGGTGGGGTCGCGCAGCACCTGGCCGGGCCGGTGGCCCCACGGGGAGCGGCCGCCGAGGAGCCTCCTCCTGGCCGGTTCTGCTGAGCTCCGCAGCGCCGGTGATTCACCGTCAGGTCACACGGAGCTTATCTGGCTCCAGGTGTGCTCCCTCGTTCCGACTGCACGCTTCTCACATGACATCAGCCGGCCTGCCCGCCGCAGCGCGAGGAGCCGGCGGCCCTCGGCGTTTCCAGGCGGCCGGGCCGGCGCAGCCGCAGCCCCGCGGCGCCTCCCGCTGCGATACCGTCTCCCCCGGCACGCAGCAATCCCGCAGGTCCGGGAGAAAGGAGAGCGGGAAGGTGCCAGTGGCCCAGCCTAGTCCCCTGCCGCTCTCCCAGGCGCACCGCTGCAGCCCGCTGGGCGCTCAGCTCCGTAACACCCCCCACCCCGCTCCACCCCCTTCTGTGTGACCTTGAGCAAGTCCCGTCCCTTCTCTAGGCCTCGGCTATTTCAACTCTAAAATTTCCAAGGGCCTGAGAGCTCAGACTTGACCCCAAGCCTTTGCTGGAGCGGTATTCTGCTCGACCACAACCTGCAGGTCCTAATTCTGCTCTGCTTCCGACTTGCTGTGTGACCTTGAGCCCATCATTCAACATCTCTGAATTCCAGAGAATAATAAAAATAATCCCTTGTATATGGCGATAAAGTACCTAGCAGAGAGAAAGGGCCTTGGGCCGAGTAAAGTCATCAGTCCAACAACTTAAACTGCTGCCTGATTCTAAACTGTTTGAAATGTCAAGGGAATGCAGATAATTTCCAAGCCCCACAATTTCTACCTCTAGACAAAGGGCAGGGAAGTGAGGGGGTGGGGAGTGGAGGCTCACCAGGTCTGCTCCCCGCCCTCAATCCAGCTCCCACCTCTGCACCTCTCCACCGTCTAATTCAAGCTGCCTTGGAAAATGCTGGCTGGGGGAGGGGAGGTAATGATGAAGGGGGTTGGGGGCTGGGGTGTGCAGATCCTAAAGGACTCCGTTAGCCTGGCCCAAAGCAGAACTTAAAAACTCCATCAAGTCCCCATCCCAAGTCCTGTGGGAACCTGTCAGTCGGCACACAGGGGGCTGGGCCGTCCCATCTCTCCGAACCTTTAAGCTGTATCAGGCCAGAGCCCCTCAGCTTTACCCACCACACCCAAGAGAGGCCTAGGACAAGGCCTGGGGCCCAGGGCCACCGACAGGACCCAGCTCACATGGATGTTCTGGTTCCCAACTGTGGCATCCACTCCGGGTAAGGGGGTCTGGCTGGGCACACGTCTGGTTTGAAGGAGCAAGAACAGCCCTGCTGCCCCGGAGACCTGTGACACACCAAGTCCGGATCAAGGCTTCCTGAGTTCCAACAACTCTCTGCTCCACCCCAGAGGGTGGATTCTCCCTTTCACATAAGCCCCAGTTCTGCCCCACCCAGTCCACCTTTAGGTACCTGCCTCTGAGAGACCCCAGAGTTTTCAGGCCCAACTTCTGAAGACACATGCACCCTCAGTGAGCACCCCCAAGCAGGGCCAGTGAAAGGAGTTCCAAGCAACTGGCTGGCTGCCCAGACTGACCGAGAGTAAGGTTGAGAGACCAGGCAGGAGTCAGAAAGGGCATCATCCACATGAGACCCTCTCAGGAAAGTCTGGGGCACAAGAGGAAGCCCTCAGGCACACGCCCTGGCACCTGAGCCAGGACAGGATAGCAAACAAACCAGACACTCAGAGCTACCAGGCACCAGGTCATCAACTGTTCAAAGTCCAAAGCTCCCAAAGGAAGTGACCACGGCCCCGTGACCACTCCCACCCCCACCCTCTGACCCCACCTGCAACCCTTCTCATTCCCCTACTCCCCCCAGCATAATAGCTGCCCCCAAAGCCATTGTCTTCCTGGGATTGAGGCCCCAGCCTCAATGCCCTCAACCCCAAATGGACAAGCACACCTCCACCGGAGGCTATATATAACCAGTCCTGTCAAGTCCAGAAACCAGGAGGATGTTTCCTGGAAAGCCCTCGTCACAAAAGGACAGAGGGGAAGCTAAGGAGGTGGCTGGCCATTGACAAAGAGCCAGGGAGGCTTGTCAGGAAGCCAGAGACCTCAGGAGAGCAACTTTCAATATCCCCAAATAGAAGGTAGCCCCTGAACCAAAAAGGGTGGGGAATGTTAGGCCAGCCTTGTTGCCACGACAACAGGACACCAACTTGCTCAAGAAAAGGGCTCCAGATCTGGTAAGCATAAGGAAAGGCAGCTTGATTCCATGTGCTCTGGATTCCATGTCCTGACAAGGTGATCTTGCTCTCAATCACCCAGGTGACCTCCCCTCCCTCCCAGCTCGGCCCCAGTGCATATACACTGCATAGGGGCATGTACAAGGTCTCCTCAGCCACACCATGCCAGGGACTCCAAGAGACAAAATGAACCCAGCAAACTAGCCCAAGTCATTGGCAAGGTGAAGGGGGAAGAGAACCCAATTCTATAATTTTGGGGGACCTGAGGGCAGGAAGGCCCTAGCCAGGAGAACCCCTCTCAGGAAGCATTCTCCGGACCCACCCACACAAGCACAAACTAAGAGGCCAGCGCCAAACACATGCCCCCTTGGCCAAGTGACCAGGCAAAATGAGTACTGGCTTAAAAAACAAACTGGCTGTCTTCCTCCCCGCCCCCCCAACCCCCACCTCTGGCTCATTCTGGCCTCAGCCATTCCAACTAATCAGCAGGACACATGTGCCTTGCATCAGGGTGACACCCCCACCTCCACCCCGACAACAAAGCCCCAGTGTGTGGTGTGTCCCTGCAGGCCTTATCTCAACCAGGGCCACGACCCACACTCCTCACCAGGCTAGGTACCAACCAGCGCCCCCCAACACAGGGCACGGGGCGGGGGGCAGCTAACCCTACCAGCTCCCCGTCCCATTGGCGAAACAACTGGCATGACAGGTTAGCAGGGCGGGGCGTCAGGGCGGTCTCTCCTAGAGGCCTGGGGCAGGCAGGCTGTCCGACCTTCCCACACACACCCCACCCCTTTGCAGGGAAAGGTGAGGTGAGCAGCCCGTCACTGGGGACAGCCTGCGCTCCCTAATCCCCAAAGTCTGCCATTCCACCCCCACCCCCTAGCCCCCACCCCCGTCTTCTGTCCCAAGGGGAGGGGGCACAGGGAAGCGGGGTCTCCATTGTTTTGCCAGCTGTCTAGCAGCTGCTCCTTTGAGAGGAGCCCGCTGTCGGCCTGGCAGTGAAAGAGTGAAGGCCGCTGGGAGGGATAAAGGGCTCAGTAGAGGTGCTCGCCTTCCCCGTTGCCTTCCTCAGCGCCTCGCTCCATCGCTCTACCAGGGGGGCCTGGGCCTGGCCCCGAGAAGCCCCCACCCCCGAGGCTACAGCCCCCACCCAGCAGCTCTGGGCCACCTCGGCTCCTCCAAGCCCCGAATCCCCCAAAACTGAGGCCACCCTGTCCTGCCGCCCCGCGCCCCGCGCCCCGCGGGCTGGCCAGAGGGGCCGGTGCTGTCCCTCCGCAGCCTTCCCCTCCCGGTCGGCCCCCGCCCCCGGGCGTCGAGCTCCTCGGCGCCGCCAGAGACCGGAGCCGGGAGTCCGGGCCGCTGCTTCCAGGGGACAGGGGAGGAGGAGGAGTCGGCGGGCCCCGGCGCCCGCCCGGCCACCCGGCCGGAGCCCGCCCCTCGGCCCCACCGGACCTGGCCCGCCACCGAGCGGCCGCCCGCGCAGCCCCGCACTCACCCGCCGCCGGAGCCCGCCCGGCAGGCAGCAGAAGCGGAGACGCGGCATCCAGCGGCCCCGGCCCGGTCCGGGCTGGAGCGCAGCGCGGCGCAGCGCAGCGCCGCCCCCCGCGAGCGCGCGAGCCGAGCCGAAAGGGAGCTCCCTGCTGGCGGCTCCGGGAAAAAACGCCCGGCCTGCCTGGCAGCGCTCCGGCGCGCCGCCAGACGCGGGCCATGCGGGCACCGGCGCTGCCCTGGGAGACTCTGTCCGCACTGGGCTCCGAGGCCCCTCTAGCTGTGTCCGAGAGGCCCTGCCTGGAGGTCCTGTTTGCCCTGAGCAGACTGCTGCACATGTCCGGAAGGTGCCGAGTGGCACTGCCCAGGGCAGACACCAGGGTCGTGATAAATGTGCAGAAGACGTTCTGTCCAAGGCAGGCACTGGACTCTGCAGGCTATGCCCAGGGTAGTGCTGTCTAGAGGAAACAGTTGAGTCTTGCTGGCCGCCTCTTCCCAAGGTGGCTAGGCCCTGCTGGATGGCGCTAGCTGGCTCAGTCCAGAGCAGGTACTGCCTGCCATGTCCAAAGTGGCACTGCCAGAATGCACTCCACAAAGTGGGAACAGGTTCCCGATGGCTTGGTCTGAGAGACCCCTGCCTAAAGTGGAGCTGCCCAAGAGGCATACCAGGACCCAGGGAGCAAGGCCATACGTGACACTTCCTGAAGGAGTCCACCAATGCCAAGATTAACACCCTTCAGGAGCTCTTTGGAATGCAGTGTGTCCTTGGGTCCACCATACATATCAATTGAGAGGCTCTACCCAGCAAGAAGAGATTTTAGATTTTCTAGGAGAGGTCAAGGGGTATTCAGAGACCAGGCCTCCAAGATAGGTGCTAAGTCTTGATTTTGGAGAGAAAGAGAGAAGTGGACATTTCTCTGGGCAGTGTCTATGCTGGAGTGGGGGTACCCCAGAATTTGGAAGAAACTGAGTAGGGTGGTGCAGAAAAAAGGGTGTAGCAGACAATGGCAGCTGCCTCCCCAGACAGCCCAAACAGGAACTTCTCCAGGCAAGGGTGGCCCAACCCGACAGACCAGGGAAAGCTGAAGTGAGGAAGAGACTCAGAAGCAGAGTTAAGAGGTAGGAGTTTAGGAGTTCCTGGGAAATAGATCACATTGGGATGAGTATTTTGGTTTTTTCCTTTTTCTTTTTCTTTTTTTTAGGAGACAGGGTCTCGCTTTGTTGCCTGGGCATGAGGCAGTGGCATGATCATAGCTCACTGCAACCTCAAACTCCTGGGCTCAAGGGATCCTCCTGCCTCAGCCTCTGGAGTAGCTGGGACGACAGGTGTGTGCCACCATGCCCAGCTAATTTTTCTATTTTTTGTAGAGTCAGTGTCTTGATATTTTGCTTAGGCTGGTCTCAAACTTCTGGCCTCAAGCAACTGTCCCACTGCTTAGGCCTCCCAAAGTGCTGGGAGTACAGGCGTGAGCCACCACACCCAGCCAGGATGAGCACTTTGGATAAAGGAATAACAAGCAACTCAAACTCAATTTAACAAACTTTGCTTGCTAAGTGCCAAATGCAGCCCCAGGAACTCTGGGTGACACAGAAGGAATTCAGATGTGACCTGTCACATGAAGAACAGGTAGAGGTGCCTGCAATAGGGTTCACTAGGCTATCATTCCTTGGATGACAAGATGGGTGCTATGATGGAAGACTTATTTGGCTGAAAGAGTGAGGAAGTTAATACTTCAAGAACATGACATTTGAGTGGAACCTTGGAGGCAGGTTCTACCTAGGTCCAACCTAGGTAGGACAATGACTATCACTCCTGCTTCCTGAGCACCTACTATGTACCAGACACAATCTCTATTCCTTGCAACAAACCTATGAGAGAAATATCATTATTATAGATAGGAATTGAGTGTGCATGGATTCTGGAGCAAGGTTGCATGGGTTCAGATCTCAGTTCTGCCAAGTACTACCTGTGTTACTCTGAGTGATTTATAAAACCTCTCTGTGCCTCAGTTTATCTGCAAAACGGGGATAATAACTTCCTCCCTCCCTCAAAGTTTGTTTTGAAAATTAAATGAGTTTAGTCTTTCCAATAAACAGTGCTGGAACTGGACATCCACGTGTAAAAAAAAGAATCTAGAGCCGGGCGCGGTGGCTCACGCCTGTAATCCTAGCACTCTGGGAGGCCGAGGCGGGCGGATCGTCCTGAGCTCAGGAGTTCGAGACCAGCCTGAGCAAGAGCGAGACCCCGTCTCTACCAAAAATAGAAAGAAATTAATTGGACAGCTAAAAATATATACAGAAAAAATTAGCCGGGCATGGTGGCGCATGCCTGTAGTC